>JAADWC010000014.1:0-71212 GCA_023336095.1 Pythium pectinolyticum | reverse complement strand
GGTAAATACTGTCACCAACACATTCTTACCAATCGCCACCGGATTTCGCCATTCGCCAGTGGCTTGTGGCTAAAAGGGGGTGGCACAACGCGTTTTGCCGCGGCGAATGGCGAAAAAGCAGACGAGCCATTGCCAACACTGTTCGGGACGCCACCCACCTGGCGCAGAAACGTTACTGATGGTTGCTTCTACAATAGTCAGCCACATTCGTCAAATAACGAATATAGCCCGCTTCATCGCCAGATTGGCAACCGATATCCAAGATGCTACGCTTGCTTCTTCCGCAGACGGCATGTGGAGGACGCCGTGTGTGTGCCTATGGTAGTAGCATTACATGGCGCTCTGCATTCTCTACTTTCTCCCATGTCACACCTGATGGATCCAGCCCAACGATGGTTGACGTGGGCCACAAGAACGTCACGAGACGGACCGCCACTGCGCGCACTACCATCCGACTTCCACCGGCAGTGCTCACGGAGCTCAAGCGTCTCGGCAGCGGCGACCCAAATTCCGATAGCGGACTTCAGCTCGTAGGTCCCAAGGGACCCATTGGCACTACCGCGATCATCGCTGGTGTGCTGGGTGCCAAACAGACCAGTTCACTCATTCCATTCTGCCACCCGCTGCCCATCGAAGACGTCAAGATCCGTATTACCACGCCAAAAGACGATGAAATCGTTATCGAATGCGACGTGCGCGTGACCCACAAGACAGGCGTGGAGATGGAGGCACTCACGGGCGCGAGCGTCGCGGCGCTGTGTGTCTACGACATGTGCAAGGCGCTGTCCCATGACATTGTCATCGAACGTACCGAGCTCGTGCGCAAGTCGGGCGGCAAGCGCGATTTTGACCGCGACCGCGACCAGGAACACAAGTGAAAAAACCCGACTCAGAACAAAAGTGTGGAACAATAATACATAGATCTATGAAGGGTTGGATTTATGTTCTACTCTACACTTTCCAAAGAACGGTTCCAATGGAACACTAGTCTTCAAACTCGTCGTACTCGGCGTCGTATTCGTTGGTGTCGGCTTCCTCAGCCGTCGGCGTCGACGGCGATAGCAGCGCCATCTCCACTGCCACGGACACGGGTGGTTTGGGAGACGGCGTATTGACAGTGGCACTAGCAGTGGTACTGGGCTGTGCTATCCGCGGTGGGGACGTGGGCTTGGCAACCGGCTCATCGTCCTCAAAGCCTTCCTCTGCTTCGTACGCCTCGTCCACGTCTTCCTCTTCTGTCTCATGCTTTGCTACTGGCACTGGTGCTGCTGCTACTGCTGGTACTGAAACTGCTACTGGAACAACCTTACCAGGTAACTCCTCGGTTGGTTCCTCGTCAAAGTCATTGTAGTCGTCGGTCTCGTCGGCGTACGGATCGTCCTCTTCCTTCTCCTTCTCTTTCTCCTTCTGTGTGTGGATCTCAGTGGCTTGCAATGACAATGGTGCTGCTGCTGCTGCTGCCACTACTGCCGTTGGCTCTGTCGCCACTGGCGTCTCGTCGGCGTCAAAGTCTTCATAGTCGGCATCGTCCGTCAATGGTGGAGACGGCAGTGGAGACGCTCTTTCCACCGCTAACGCGGCAGGCGGTGCACCCGTCTTGGCCTCTTCAAGCTTAGAATCGTCGTCATTAGGATCAGCGACTTCTGTGTCGACTGGTGGCTCTGGAGTGAGCTCTTCCACTTGTACTGGAGCTACTGCCTCGTCACCTGGCGCGTCGTCATCAAACGCGTACTCGTCGAGCGGCTCACCACTATCGACAGCCACCGTTGGTTCCTCTTCAGTTGCAGAAGCTGCCACGGGCTCAGTTGCTGGTGCTGGTTCCTCAGCTGCTGCAGTCTCCAGCAGTGTTGCATCTTCATCCGTAGTAGTATCATCGCCAACACTGGCAGGGTCATGATCAGTTGGTGTCACCGCTGTCGTGGCTTCATCCTCCTCAGCAGGCTTAACTTCTTCAGCAGCTTCCTCGACAGGCACATCATCCTTCACCACGTCGGCATGTACTTCGTCCTCCACACTATCAGACTCTGGCGGTGCAGTCCCAGCAGGAGCCTCCTCACTCCCGGCCACTGCCTGTTTGCTCTCCTCCTCTTCAGTCGCAGTTGCCTCCACCAACAATTCTGGCTTGCCATCTACGGATGCCTCATCGACGATTGGTGGTGATTCCTGCTTGCCGCCGAGCACGTCATTGGTGTCTGAATCGTCTGTGGTCTCCGTTGCAACTGGCTCAGATACAGCAGCCACCTCTGCAGCCTCTGGTTCCACTCGTTGTGAGTCATCTTCGGGCGACAAGTCGGTTGGACTGCCTGCTTCTAGATCTTGATGCGTCTCCGGCACAGGAGTATCGTCGGTCGCTACGACTTCTTCTTCTTCATGGCGATTTGACTCTGTCTCCACACGTTCAGAACTTGGTGGCTCGCTCAAAGTCTCCTCTGCTGGCGGGATTCCTTTGTCATCTGGAGAGTCCACGGGTGTTTCAACAGGCGGCTCACTCGTCTGCTCAGCCGTCTGTGGCGATAATAAAGATGGCGATTCTTCTGCTTCCACTGAGGGCTTCATCACGTCCACAGTGTCATCTTGTACGGCAGTTGAATCCGTGGCGGTTGTGGTGGATACATCCGCTGGATCAGCGTCCTGCGTCACAGTGTCTTCCAGCGCAGTCGACGATTCCGTTGGCACGTGGGTCTTCTCTTCTACTTCCATCGATGCAGACGACGGGGATTCCACAGGCTCTCCGGCTTCCCGAGGAGACGGTTCATGCAGTTCAGTCACCATAGGTGGCTCCACTGGATCCTCAGGAGGTGTCGTCTCGTCGCCTTCGTCGTTGGCAGCAGTAGCGTCATCCTCGTACACTGGCTTTTGGTCTTCTGGTGTCGCAGGTCGAACAACAGCAACAGGTTCGAGAGGTGGCTCTTTCGTCTCTACTGGTGCAGATGACTCCGTCTCGCTTGGCAGTGCTGCGTCGTCTACTTCAGTGGATACCACGTCTTCAGCAGTGTGAGTAACTTCGACGGGAGTCTCTGGTTCCATTACTACCGTGGCGTTGCTGGCTACTTCTGGTGGAGTCTTGGACATCGCATTCTCTTCATCTTCGAATCCAGCGTCGTCTCCGTATGCGTCTGGTGTCGCTGCTCGAGAAGATGGAGCGGCCATCTCTGCAGGTAGCTCTTCGTCCTCGACAGCAACAGACGGCTCCTGGGGCTCCAGCATCGCATCCTCGACTGCAGCACCACCTTCTACACCACGGCCATCCTGTGAAACCTCGATAGATGAATCCGTCTGTGATCTGTCATCCACCGTGGGTTCGGCGACTTCAGTCATCTCTTCGTCATCCGCTGCAAACTCTGCATCTCCGTACGCATCTGGTGTCGCTGGCCGTGGTTTTCCCGCTGGTTCTACCAGTTCCACTTTAGCATCGGCTTCAGAATCGATGGCTGACTCCACTGCTACCGGAGCTGCGTTATCTGAGACCGTCACACTAGCTTCCTCGGCTGGCGGTAACAGCTCCGCTATGACTGGCTCACCACGCTCCGCTATCGCTTCAGCGTCATTCACGATGTCGGGGGCTGCTTCGTCGAGCGTAGCAGTAGGCTGCTCGTCACTGGCAACAGACTCTGCGCTCTCCACAGTGGATTCTACTACCGTATCACCCACTGGAGGTTCACTTTCGCATTGCTCGTCAACTGGAACAGCAGCGTCGATCGGTTCCGGTTCTTGTTGCGATTGGGGTTCGCTGACAACGTCCACTGCTGAGTCTGCTGGAGCTCCATCGTCTTCAAACTCGTCCTCTTGGGCGTACGCGTCCGGCGTTGCGACACGCTCCACTGGTTGCTCAGCTGCCTTCTCCTCTTCTTTAGTCTCTTCCGGATGAATCTCCTCCGTGGAAGGCGCCACAGCATTGTCGATGTGATGCATTGATTTTTGTGGGAGTTCCACCGCCTCGTCTGGGACAACGTCGGCAACTTGATCAGCATGAGAAGCATCACCTTCAAACTCATCCTCTTGAGTGTACAGCTCAGGTGTTGACACTCGCTCAGCCAGAAGATCTGTGGGTTCGTCTCCAACTGCCGTCTCTTCTCGAGCTTCCGTCTCGTTGCTCTGCTCCGCTGGAGAAGAGACGACGTCAGAGATGTTCTCTGAATCTTGCTGTGATGTCGTTCGGTCATCCGTAGCAGCGTCCAGTACCGAGTCAGTGTGAGAAGGGTCTTCTTCTTGTGCGTCCAATGTCGCATCTTGCTCCACTGGTGGATCATCTACCTTCTCCTCCTCGCCACTTTTTGCTACAGGAGCTTCCTCCTCAATAGTTTCCTCAACTCGAGTTTCTTCGTCCTGCGTCTTCTCTGCTGGCGATTCCTCCATCGTAGACGTTGCGTCCGTAGACACGACTTCATTAGGCTGCTCGTTCTCTGCCTTTGTCGCTTGCTCCTCCTCCTCCTCTGCGGCCACGGTCTCTTCTTCCGTTGCTGGTGGCTGTTCTTCGTCTCCAGCAAACTCAGACTCGCTATAGATGTCGGGTGTCGCGACCCGTGGCTCCTCAGTCTGCTGTACGATCGACCCATGGTCGTCAGTGGCAGAGTCTAGTTGCTCTGGTTGCTCTTGGGCAGCCGCTACTGGTTCCGGATCACTCACTGGTGAGGTCTCCTCCTTTGCTGGATTAGGATCACTCTCATCCCGTGCCATGACTTGTTGTTCGTCTTCCATCGGCGTCTCTGGTTTTTTTTCCTCCAGCGGAGCACTCACAATCTCGTCCGAAGACGACACGGGTTCAGTCTCGCCTGTAGCATCACCAGACGACTCGCCATTGGCTCCACTATCTGGTAGAGTCTCATCGACTTCGGCTGGCTGGCTTGGCACCTGCGTTGGGGACCCGAGTGATTCTTCACCCACTGTGACTGACGCAGCTTCCGGCGTTGGAACTTCAGCACCGACTTCTTCTTTGCTTGGTGCATCGTCAACTGGCTGAGTTGTTTCATCGTCAGCAGGTGCGGTGTCTTCGGCAACAGCTACAGTCGTAGTAGTCTCGTCGTTGGTGTTGTCTACAGTGAGCTGGAGATCAGGTTCTGGAGCTTCACAGGGTTCTTCTGCAGCTTGATCAGTGGTCTCAGGAGCCGCATCTCCATCGTCGTTTTGAGCTCCCTCTGGCGGTTCCATAGCGGTGTCGACGCGGTCTTCTCGGCCAGCAGACGCAGCGACGGGTTCTTCATTGGTATGGGCAGGCTCTGCTGGTTGCTCACTCACGACCAGTTCTTCTGCACTTTGTTCCGGCGCTGCGTCTTCAGCATGCGCAACTTTAAACACCATCGCATCTCCACCCTCATCCACTGGCTCCTGCACACTCTCTCCTTCCGCCGTCTCGGGGAGCGTCTCATCACCGGTATCTTCTGGCATGTCTTCAAAGTCTTCTTCTCCATACGACATTTCCGTTTGACGGCTCTCCGGACGCTCCGTGCGTGGCGCTGTAGCTGGACGTTCACCGTCCTCATCTGGAGCGGAGGATGCGAGTCGTTCCTCTTCTGGTTGCGTTGAGATCTCCGCTGCCTCTGCTGGAGGGGCCGACTCGTCGTCGGCGAATACAGGATCTTTACGGTCTTCCACTACAGCAGCAGTTAGCTCCTCGTTACTCGTGGATGAAGCGTGCTCCTCTACTGGCGGGGTCGGTGCAACCGACTCGGATGTATCTGTTTCGGCATCGTTCGCCTCCCCACCTTGCGATTGCTCCACGTGCTCGGACCGCGTGAATTCATTGACGTCGACTGCGTCAGACTGTTGTTCCACGTGGCTACCTTCCTCGTCAGTAGGCGTAGATTCGACAGCTACTGCAACAGCCTCGGCCACAGTGTCCACCACCGCTTCCGCTGTCGCTGTGTCCTGATCATCCGCCGTGACGTCTGCGTCTTGGCTCTCGTTCTCCTCCACGCTAGCAACGTCGCTGGCTTGCGACGGTACTTCCTCTTCTGCCACTTGGTCCTCTGAAGTCACAGCTACCGGCTCCTCTGCAGCAACGTCCGTGACAGCAACGACAGAAGCAACCGCGACTGAAAACTCGGGCACGCCCGTGACTTGCGCCGTGAGATTCATGAGCGCGTCAAACGAAACATCACGGCCAGTTGACGACACGTCATCGTCCAGTGTCGGTGGTGCATTGTTGTCGCCACCGTCGAGATCATCAAAGTCATTGTACTCGTCAGCGTACAGATCATCGGCGGCGGATGGAGATCCAGCGGCGGCAGTGGCAGCAGCTTCAGCGAGGACTGTTGCTTCAGTGAGGACTACTGCGGTGTCTTCCGTTTCCTCCACACCACCCACAGTCTGCACTTGCGTCGCTGATTCCGCATCTTCGTGGCCAACGACTTCCTTGTCTTCTTGGCCAGACGGACGCGACTCGTTCGCTCCAGTAGCTTCTTCCGTCGTCGTCGTCGGATGCGCTGATGGTTCGTTTTCAAGTGCAGTAGACGCATCTCCTGCGTCAGCTACAATCTCGGTCGATCTCTCACTCGTCACGGTCGCCGCGTCTTCCGCATCTTCTTCTTTTGGCGTCGCTTCATTGTCTTCTGCCCTGGCGATATCGCTACCGAGCTCTTCGATTGCCAGTTCACTTGCAGGCGTAGACTGTTGGGCGGCTACAGACACTCCGTCGGCGCTATCGCTCATCGGCGTTGCCTCTTCCACAGGTACACTCGACTCCATCGGCACAGCGCTCATCTCTCCATCCGTTGCAGCCGCAGCCACGGGTTTACTAGACTTCTTCTCCGCTTTTGACTTGTCTGCAGTCACTGACGACTTGGCACTCGACGCTGGAGCCTTGGAAGAAGATGCGCTAGTGGGCTTGGCTTTCACAGACGACGAGCCGCTCGATTTACTAGTGGCTGGTGTCGGCCGTGAAGTCGCCTTTGACGGTGCGGGCGTGATTGGCTTTGGCGTCGCTGGCTTGGACGTTGGCGTCGCGGCGGCGAGTAGAACCGTTTTCTTCACAGGCGCTGGTGATGGCTTGGCAGCCGCTACTACTGCCGCCACTGGCTTCTTGGCGATTGGATCTTTGTTAGGCGTTGCCACCGACGACGCTGGTGCAACACGAGACGAAGTCGCAACGACCGTCGGCGGTGGAGGCTGTCTCTTCTTGACGCTTGCCGTCTGCTTCGCTGGCGCTGGACGCTTCGCCGCGGTTTTCATCGGTGAGCTCTCGGCATCCATAGTGGCAAGCGACACGGTACTTCCATGGGCCAGCGACGACTTGGCCTTGTCGATCATCTTGTGGAGCTTGTCGGCAAAGCTCAGTCGCCCCCGCTCCTGCGCGGCCGAGATGGCCGCTGCATTGGCAGGAGCCACAGCAGCATCGTTACTCATCTCGTCCTTGAAGAGCTGCGTGGCGTACGAGTTGAGCGACTCGGTGGACGCTGTCTTGTCGCTTCCCGTTAGCCGTGATGATGGCGGCGCGTGTCTGCTTGTTGGTGCCATCTTCTTGGTTCGTGCTGACGTCTTTGTCGCGCCATTGCCAGCGCTTCGCCCGCTCTTTGGGGAAACCACAATCGGCGACATCATACCAGAGTTACTACTGCCACCACCATTACCACTACCGGTACCACCACCATTCTCCAAGTTGAGCTGGAACGACGACGACCGTGGTGTTCTGTCGTCACTGTCCCTCTCTCTCTTTGTAGACGATCGCTCTTTGGATTGGAGCTGCTGTCGACGCAGCGTCGCAGGCGATAGCTCCTCGGTCTCGTCGGGTTCCATACCGCCGCTAGAATGAACCATTTTCCGAGCTGCTGTTGTTGATTTGCTAGTGGTAGCGCCGTGCTTTTCCGAACGGCTCGTCAGCAGCTTGTCGTCCTTAAGCATCACTGTCTTCACGGGCGACGCCCAGGAGATCATGTCGCCTTCATTCCCCACCGTAGCAGCAACGATGTGCGTCTTCAATTGCCGCCGCTTGATACCCTGTGTCCGCGTTGCTGTGCTGTGGTCAGCGTCGACGCCGTAGGTTTCAAACAGCAAGTTGTGGCGCTCTTCTTTCACAAACTGTCTCTTCTTGTCCATCGCCATGGGATGCCCCTGGCCATCGAGAATCACCAGTGGACTACCCACTTGGTTGCGAAAGGCAGGAGATTGGTGATACTGCACTTGGTGCTGGTATGCTGCCGCTGATGGAGACGGCGCCGTGCCACTACTACTACTACCACTGCCATTTCCAAACGACCGGATATTCTGCGGTAGATGCGGCGCCTTGCCGATCGGAGACGTGTACTTGGAAAACGACAAGGTGTCGCGTGCGTTTCCCGTCATCGCACCGAGATGCTGTTGATGCGACGGCGATGGGAACCCGTTCAAGTGGCTCACTCCACTGTGATGGTACTGCTGCTGCTGCTGCTGCTGGTGCTGCGACGGTGCCTTGCGTTTACTGGAGCTGCTGCTACTGCTGGCTTTCGCCTTGGACTTGCTGCCATTAGGCGCCTGCTTGTGTTGCTGCTGGAAGAGCCGCTGCTGCTGGAGCTCCTCCATCGAGCTAGACTCGCCCAGTAGCTGGTGTGCGGCGTGCTGTGCGCGCCGCTGCGAGGGCGATGGCTGGTTCATACTGCACAGCGCGATCTCCTTTGACGCACTGGCCGCGTACTTTTGGATGCCTGGCTCCATCGGGTACTTGGCCATGACCGTCGACAGCTCGGCGAGTCCATTGAGATCCAGCACCATTTGCGCGGCGTGGCGATGGCACGACGCCAGACACATGAGCAGCGTGCCCACGGCACAGCACGCCTTCTTGTCGTCACACGAAAGCGCCTGCCGCAATAGAAACAACAGCAGCGACACGGGCGACAAGTCGCTCAGCGCCGAGCCTCCACCGCCCGACCGCAATGCATCGCCACACAGCGCCTCGATCGTGGTCTTGTCGCCCAGTTCACACAGCTCCAGTAACACTTCACACGCATAGTAGTGCACTTGGCGCGTGTGTACACTGTAGCTCTTGTGGAAGATGATAGTCGCGAGCACGAGATGCGACACGCGGTTCTCCAGCAGCGCCGTGAGTCCGGCGTGGACCCGTGTGAACACGGCCAGTGCACCGCACGCCGACGCCTGCAGGATCGCGTCCTCTGGGAACTTGCGCATCGCGATCGTCACGAGCTCTATGATACCATTACGCAAAAAGTAGTGCGTGCTCTTGCCACACAGAAAGCAAAGCCGCCGTAGCAGCACAAACCCGTAGCACTGGATCACGGCATGCGCGTGGTGCCGCGTGAGAATCGAAATGAGCAGCGCCTCGCCGCTGCGCGCGTGGACGAGATCCGCCGTGGCCTGTGGGAATGCGCGCATTTGCTTGACAAGCGTAGATAGAAGTGTCTTGGTGGTCAACGCGTCCGTGACACTGGACTCGAGTTGCTCCAGTGTGAGCAAAATACTCGCGTACTCGTCCACTGTGTGCGCATCGGCCGTCGCGTCAAGATGATGTGGCGGTGCACGTGGTGGCGTGCTTGTGGTCTCGGATGTGGGTCTTGATTTCCGTCGCGTGGGTGCCATCTCACTATGTAGCGGTGGCTCATACTGTTGGTGTTCTTGTTGTTCTTCATGGTGGTGGTGATGGACCTC
This sequence comes from Pythium pectinolyticum, assembly GCA_023336095.1. Taxonomy (NCBI): domain Eukaryota; phylum Oomycota; class Peronosporomycetes; order Pythiales; family Pythiaceae; genus Pythium; species Pythium pectinolyticum. The sequence continues at coordinate 61,639 of JAADWC010000014.1, read as the reverse complement.
TTGGGCGTGTCTTATACTCGCTTCGTCATGCTGAGCGTGTGGACGTGGCTGGACAACAGCAGACTGCGCATGGTTGTCCACCGCAACGTCGTTGATCTGCTCTAGTGGCGGAGTCGTCGTGGTCTGAAGCGTAGCTGCTGGTGACTTGTCCCCTTCCTCCTCTTCCTCTTTCGCCATGCGCTTCGGATCGCCGTTGTTTTCGTCTTGCGGCTGAACTAATAAAGGCTCTGGCTCAGCGGCGTCGCGTCCAACAGAAACAACCGCCACGTCATCTTGTTCTTCTTCCGTCTTCTCACTTTCTCCTGCGGTCGCGATATCGCCGCCATTCGGGATCTGGTCGTGATCGGCTCTTCCACCTTCCGCATCAACTTCAACTTCAACTACCACGTCCGCCTCCATGGACTCGCGGATCCGCTCTGTCGCTACACTGGGCTCCACTTCGCCATCGTCATACTCAATCGTGAACGTGCCGTCATCCAGCACTTCCTGGATCTTGCCGGGATACCACTGGTCGCCGTCGGCGTACCGCCCAAAAACACGAGTACCGACACAAATTGTACCACGGCGATGCACGCGTAGATACTGAGCACGCACATGGAATTCGGCCTCGCCGTCGTCGTACAGAACATCAAACGTCGCGTCGTCGTCGTGCGCCGCCTGCACGTGGCCAGGGTACCACACATCGTCGCTGTTGCCGTCATATAGACCGTCGACACGAGCGCCGACTGCGAATCGAGTGGCCATTTACACACACCCAAGCCAGATAGAGAGATAGGGAGAGCGGGTACGGTGGACGTAGCGCTTCAGCGTGAGCGTGTCGGTCAGCGGCGCGGATCAAATGGCGGTAAAAGAGTAGGAAACGACTGTCATCGTCCCGGTTGCAAGGAGTCGGTTGCGACGTCTCGGTTGCCTTTTTTGCTGCATCGCAATTTTTCAAATTTCCGTTACACGCAATTACCGTATTTTTGGTTCTGCGAGGGAGAACGAGAATCTACAGACCCCGCTGATGTCAATGGAATCACCGTGGGTGGATTAACGTTATAAAATACTACTGCGTACTACTTGTGAAAGATCTGATCTGCATGCTGCGCGTTGGCGAAAAATGGTGCGGATTCTGGGGGGAACTGTTTGGGATATATGCGTGAGATTCGCATTCAACGTTGCATTGCCTCACAGCGCCATATCCGCTTTTTGTGCCGCTCTTTCGGCACGGATATGCTCAATAATCTGGAGAACCTGCTGTCGATCGGCTTCTACCTGAGCGATCCGCTGTTCTACAGGCCAATCCTGCGCGCGCAGCACGGCTTGTGCACGCTGCAACTCGGCACGGTCTTCTTGTTCCTTGCGCGCAATCTTTTCCCGCAGATAATCGCACTGAGAGACGACACAACGTTGCCCGTGAGGAGTGACACAGTTCTTTGCGTGGTAGCAAAGAAGTCCCCAAATCCGCGAGCAGTTGGGACAACTACACAAGACAAAAAATATATATGGAGGGGCAGGTTGTGAGATCAGTAATGCCATTGCATCTTACATCAATTCATGCATACCTTTCAATTGGAGAGGTTCGTCGTCGTGGCCCATAACATCGGACAAAATGGTCAATGCTCGACTTAATCTTGTGGCAACGCCCATCATTCGCCATGCAGTTCTTCACCGGGCAAGCCGCGGAATGAAGTAGCGCTTCGTTATAGACGCGGAACTTCTGCGCATGGGCTGCACCACTGCTACTCCCGCCACTATCAGCGCCATTGCTGGTCGATGCAAAGCTACCGTTGGAGCTCAACCGGCCGCGGTGAGAGCCGCTGTCCATGTCCACATCCATCGTGATGAAGGAGCTCGGTGCGGGATTGTCGCGACGATCTTATTCGTAACCCGGGCGGCGGACTCGTACACGGTTCAAACTGTGCACAGTTAGGCGGCGATCGAACTTCTCACTCAATATTGGAGGAGGGGATATCTCTGTGGGCGTCGCTGGTGATGCTTGTATGTCGCGTACTAGTTGGATATTCCTTCGTTGCCCCTCTTCCCGTCGCGTGGGTGCGGGATGACACAAGGCGGGACACATGTGACAATCACTCTGGACTTGGTTTCGTCCCCAGTTCAATGACCTTTCTGTATGTCACTATATTCAAATTCTGATACGAACATATTAGCTGTGTGTCAGATAGGAACAATCTCGTCTCGGGCTCGAAAGGAAAGAGTTTGCAGTTTGCAGCTCAAGCGCCATGCAACTTCAAAATGAGATCGTGTTGTTGCTTGAATTGCTACTCGGATTCCCTTATTCTAAATAAATACGCTGTGTCCTCTAGTCATCTAACTTTGTTTCTCTACTTCTATCGGGGTGCCCTGTCTTCATGCAGAGCATGCGCTCGGTCTCAGGGGCTGCACTTCTTCAACAGATAGCTGACAGTGGTGACGCACGAGCTGCTGATGGGATGCATCCAACTCGGCGTAGCCCTCTAGGCTCGTAAGAGCGATCGCATTCACGTGCGGGTAGCACTCGAGATGGTGCCAGTTGATACAAACGTAGCCATTCTTGTGCTGGTACACGACGCCGACGCGAAGACGGTCGACTTCGATCGTAGAGTCGCACGACCGACAGCACGCATGCGCGCGTCGTGTGCATTCGATAATGTACGTGCCGTCGCGCGTCCATGGCGATGCAATGCTGTCGGCGTTCGTCGGGCTATTGTGGCTCATGGTCGCTTTGCTGGGAATCTTGGTTGCCTTTGCCGACTCGCGAGGGTTGTTGTGGAATGAGATTGATTCCTTGCACTTCGCCGAATAGCCGAAGGTGGGTTCAGCCAATCTTCAAGGTCGCCAACAACAATGAAAGAGCCAGCTGACGATGGAAATGTGGCTGGCGCGATCGTAGTCGGTGGATGCGCGTCCGTGTAGAATGCCGCTGGGAAGTGCGGATGCCAGCAGGAAAGTTGGAATGTGATGGAGCGTCCAGATCTCGCTGCTTGGGTTTCCGACAGTGAGAGCGAGAGGGAGATCTCTGGATTCTAGGGGACCGGACGAGCGGAGCGGAAGGTCGAATGACTGGGGGAAGTCTGGATGGCGCCGTTGGATTCTGGATCGGCAAGCCACCCTCCGCTCTGGACCCTGGGCTCTGAACGCGCACCTCGGTTCGAAGCAGCCCCGTCTGCAACGCAATTCCGCTTGTTTGGAGGCGGGCTGTCGCACAATTGTTGGTTGCGCTTGGAGTTGTTGGCGAATTTGGCTCCACCCAACAGCCTGAACCTCTATCTTCCGATGCGTCCACTCGCCGTGTGCAAGAGACAGGTACATTTGTGAGGTGTGTGACACTGACAAGTCAATCTGGGTGTGGGTGCATCCCTCCAAGAGCCAATTTTTCTGATGGGAACATGCACCTGCAGTTTCCGTTTCTCGACCATAGGTATCACGTTTGAAAGGGGTTTTGTTGTGTGTGTATCGGCGCAAAATTTCGGCCATCGCACGGAAACAACAAGCCACTGGAATGCTGCAAGAAATCAAGACGATTCTCTCGTCAAGCCACATTCGCAGCCACGAATAGCCGAGTGCTGTGTTTCCCCACGGCCACATGGCACGAGATCGTTAATCGGCGACTCATCAAGTACTTCGAAGTACGGTAATTCATGCTTCCTTGAAGACTCTTGAAGCAACGACAGCACTTGAAGAGCATTTTGCTCAAGATTCGATTTTGGTTTCATCGACGCCCTTTCAGTACTCCTGCTGACGTACATGCAAGGTGTACCGCACCCTGAGTGGCTCTTCGCAGCGAACACAAACTTTTGTAACAGAATCTGTAGGCACCGAACGCTGTCGAAACTATTCTTCTTCCGCAAGAGACTGGTTTGAGACAAATGTGCACTACAATCAAAAGACTACCGGTAATGTAGATGATCGCTGTTATCGAAAACAAATTATGCTTGAAGCTTTTCCTGTTGGCATCATGTCCCATTGCATGGACCGTGACATCTTACTACAGTACTATACTTCGCCACTACCACTAGGGCATCACTACAGGAATTGGAAATATTCGTTTGGTATGGAGAGGATCGTGAAAACCCCTTCTTCAGGAACATCCGAAGAGATCCCTCGACCCCCATTCTTACTCTAGGCACAGCTTTCCTCTCGTATGGTCCGTACAGAAGAACAACAAACCACACGATGAATGAGAAAAATCGGCCAAACAAAGGACATCAAAATCCCAAATACAGGATGCAATCTTTAGCTTCCGATGTGTTGCTGTGTGTGTGTTTTCTCGCAAATTGAAGACTGGGAGAAGACTGAGATTGCGATTCCGAAAGTACGTTTGTTCTTCGATTGGTGGTTGTGGTTAAATCCAGTCTATCAGCCAATCAAACGAGTCTGGAAAGCGTTTATGAAACACTATTGGTCAAAATTATATTTAAACTTGCACTTTTTACCAAGTGGCTACACTTCGCTTGAGTGACTTATTGGTGTCGGTGTGAAGCGCCCTCGGTGCGTGGATCGATCGCCTTCGACACTGAACGCGCGCTTGAGCCAACTCAGGCGAAGGATCTGCGACGTGTTGCAGTCAATTGCCACGCCCACGCTGCGCACGAACGCAAAGTCGGAATCGAGACGGTAAATATCTGGATTCGCGCCAGCGAGGCCACCTACAAAAGTGGCACGCTCGCCATAGTCTTCCGGTCGGTCTTCAATCAAGCGCAGCTTGAACAGACGACATGCTCGCAGTGTCAGCTCCGCAGGTTGAAGTAGTGGCGGCATCTCACCGGCAGCGGCGCCGCCGACCGCTTGGAATTCGAATTTACGCACACTGGAGCAGCGCGGATCCAGAAAGCCAACGTACTGGCACAATCGACGAAAATCTTCCGAGTAGATGGCTGCGACGGGTTGCGTCCACGGTGGAGACAGCACCAGTGGTAGTCGCCGTGGGCTGGCTACGTACGACACGCGGCACTCACCGCCTTCCTTGAGCCAGTGGAACGCTGCTTGGAGAATCTTGGACTTGTGGGCGATGTTGCAGAACGAACAGTTAATGAAGACCATATCCTTGGTGTTGACAAGACCCGCGTGCGTGAGTCCGCTGTCCACGCTCAGCACCTGGAGGTTGCACGCTGTGAAGCCAAGCGTCAGTGTCGTGTACGAGGCAGCCAGGCTTTTGTTGAGGTTGGCTGCTTCAGTGTTGGCTTCAATACACGTCACAGATCCACGCTCGCCCACGAGTGCCGCCGCAACAAACGCATCACGAAGACAGTTGAATCCCACGACCATAACGTCGAGTCCTTCAATCCCTAAAGGAAGCGAGAGCGAACAGTGCGCACACGACAAATGGCGAACTTCTACTGGTACAGCCTCCAGCAACGATGCTAACGTCGCACACTCGATCCCATCTTGTGAACCACCATCAGGCATCGCCTTGATTGAGCAGGTAGAAGTCATATCGGCTAGAGGAGACGCCTCGTGGCTTGCCCTGCCAGCGTCGAGAAGACCAAAATTGGCGGCAAATTCAAAGCCTTGCGCACGCGACTGGCCAGCAGCTGTGTGATCCGTACCGCTCATCTTCAAGCGCTTGCTCATGTGGTTACTCACATGTAGCGGTAGCTCTGGGCCCGTTGACGGCACACCGAGTCCCGTGGTGTCTGTGAGTCGAGCACCCGCCGCCAAGCCCTCGCCCTGCGTACCGTTGGTCTTGCGAAGACGAATGCCATTGCGATGCTTGAACCGCGCCAACCAGCCGACCGACAGCACCAGCTCTTCGTCTTTAATACCGTGCTGTTGCTTAAGCCGCTGTGCCTCTTCGAGAATGATCGCCTCGGTCAAGATGGGAACACCGCCGACACTGTCCGCCACTGCTGTCGCGACTGGCAGCGGATGCGCAGTACTATCTGGTGTATTGTCTGGATACACGAGATGCACACGAAGCGACTTGACCAAGTCCTCTTCAAACGCCGGGAACAGCGGTTTGCGGTTGCGGCGCATGCTTGGGTTGGGGTGGCCGTGGAGCTGCAGTTGCTCCCACTCAATAGCCATGATCTTCGACAGTGTGGAGCGACCGACTTCCCACCCGAAACGGGTAGCGATTTCCTGGCGCAGTGTATCATGGGATGGCACAAACTCGGACCGCGCGCGGCATTTGTCGAGCTCTTGGTCGCAAAATGTCTTCACGATCGCCTTCTGGTGGAGTGAGAGTGTCGTGCGCTTTCCCTTAGCTTTCTCGCCAGTCTTCGTCTTGGCGCCGTTGGCCACAGCAGAAGCAACAAGAGCGGTAGCGTCCGTAGCTGTTGGGGCTCCTCCCGTGGCTACTGGTGGTGCCTGTGCTGGAGGCGATGAGCTCTCCGCCCCGCCATCTCTAGCAGCCTGCGTTTGCGGATCGACACTGGTTGGAGTCTCCATGTTGCGACGGTGCTCTTGTGTGCGGTTTGTTGTGTGTTCTTGTAGAGGGAGTATCGGGTGGTTCAGAGACAAACCAAAATAGGTTAGTTTTTATGCTAACGTGAGCTAGTTCATCATTGTCAGCCGCCGAGCAAGCAATTCACATCCATTCATGGCACTACAAGAGGATGTGGTTGAAGTGCCCTATTGCAGCATCTGCAGACGTTCCAGTGATCTGAAATGGCGCAAACATGTCTTTTCAAAGAGCCATCAACACGCTGCATCCAATTTTCTCGCAGTACGCGTCGCTCACTTTGACGCAACGCGAGCGAAAGTCACAGCGCCGACGCCGTCGCCGCGGCAGAATACGGACGAGTCCAAGCTATTTTGTGTGTTTTGCGAGGCTAACATGTGAGTACAGTAGTCACCATTACAGACTTCTCCTTTACACCATCAACAATGACAGCGCTCACGATGGAATTGTCGGTTATGGCAGTGAATCTCTGCGGCTGTGGATCCAACATGCCGCGTCCACGAGCCACCGCAAGCGGGTGACGGATTTCTGCAAACACCACCGATGTGACGCCGTGCAGCAAGTCCGCCAGCAACTGTGCATCACTGCCGATGACACTGACATGGTACGTCTGCATGCTTCTTGGTCACGAGTAAAAGATAAGATATATCTCAATATTTCTGGTCGTTTTGGTACAGTTGATCCGCGCACTGGACGATCAAGAACGAGCGCGAGTCGCCACTGCCGCCAACACTCAACCAAATCTATTGGCGCCTAGCGCGACAAACGCAGCTCGGGATTTCACCAAAACGGTCCACATTGAAGCATTTTTGAATTCAGTAGCCACACGATTGCAGCAGGCAGCGCACAAGTTGCCCAGCGCAGCTCCAAGCGATTCTACAATGCAGCGACATCAGTCCTTGCCGCCCATGCACAGTGCAATGGGGACAACGGCATCCAACAACAAGAACACATCGTTTTCGCATCGCACGACCGACGTGGCGTACGGTGCAGGACTGGGTAGCATCAGTCGTGTCGGTTGGGGCGAGCAGATCGCCAATGTCCACTCAAGTGCCGTGCCCCCATGGATGGTAGACACGGAAGAAGAGTACAAGCGATGCAACTCGCGACCGCCATCTTCCTCCCAACGACACGGAACGAAACGGAAGCAAGAGCGTACGGGTACTACAACCGGTGGTGGCGACATCTTTGCGCGCATGGCGCCACAATACGACGAGAAAACGTGGCTGCCGAATTTCGGTGGCGTCTGGCAGGAAGGCCCTCGCTCCAAGACGCGGCACGAGTTTAATAAGACCCGCCCAGAGCGGCCATCGTCGCTGACCACTCGAGTGGATCATCCACTTCCACCAGCAGCAGCAGCACCAGTAAGAAAGACAACGACACCGCCCATGGCGGAGACCGTGATGCCGACTCAGATAAAACCAACTTCTGACCACGCAAGAGCTCAGCGAGTCGTCGACGGTAGTCATCCATCAGCATCTGAGACGACGAGCAGCTCACTGGCGACTATCGCGGCCACGAGTCACCAAGCCGAGACCTCATCTACTTCAGTAGTAGTACCATCGGAACTGGTGCGTTCTTCATGTTATGATTCTGGACTCGTACATGCGTGGAGCTCACTTCTGTCTGTCAAACCTCTGACTTACCTCAGGATGCAAAGAAGGCCCTTTTACTCGCCCAGAAAGAACGGCTTCGCGCGAAGCTCGCTGCCAAGCGGAGGGCGCCGACGCCATCCTAAGCGAGAATCCTGGAGCGGAGAACTACCCATAGAGATGAAGTTCCTCTTGTTATCAATTTTTGTGATCGATCACAATACACCTTCAGTCTTATCTACTGTTGTTCTAGTTGGTTGGCGCGGCCTCGAGCACCGCCGCAGCGGCGGCATCTTTCTCTGCGAGCACCTTGGTGAATCGGTTCACTTGCGAGGCAAACGCCTGATTGCACTTATCCGTGAATGGCAGACGCATATCGTACGCGTCCTCGCCGTCGGCGTAGTATCCCTTCTCGATATCGTACACCCTGGGGAAAATAGAATCCAAGGTAAGCATTTCCGCAAGCCCAAACAAAAACAAAAAACAAATCGCTGACAACGTACTGGTATTCGAGCGTCTTGCGATACAAGTGGATGGCCGCGACATTTCCTTCGCGCACGTGGAGCGACACGTACTCGGCCTTGAAACTCTCAACCATGGCGCGCTCTATGGAGGGAAACGAATACAGTACAAAGCAATCAGCACCAACTTCAGACGTCACTCCCAACAGCAGATAAAAACGTACGCGCAGCCTTCATGAGCTTGGTGGCGATGCCCTTCTTTCGGTGCGTTCGCAGCACAGCAAGCGACGTGATGTGGCCGTGCGGAACCGATGCTTCTTCCTCCCTATTGAGTAGTACGAGTATGACGTGAGTGACTTAGAAGTTGACGTTGCAGAAGAAGGCTCTTGAGAGAGATAGGATTCGTACATCTTGGCCAGCACATAGCCGACGATCTTGCCGTTGTGGTCTTCAGCCACTTGAAGCAGCTGCGGCCACGTCATGATGTGGTAGTAGTAGTACTTCATCTGGTAGTTCTCGGGCAGACACCACAAGTTGGCATTCTGCATCTGCAAGAGATCTTGCGCCTAAACCAAAGCCATACACGCACAGAAATGCCATAGATTAGCATACTGGATTAAACGGCGAGCCTGCCATGTCGGCATGATGTCGTCACTATTCGCACCGTTGCGTTACGAATCGACACCATGTTGCTTCGACTGCGTCTCGATCTCCGTCCTGTCGGATTTGCTTGATGCTCTGCATTCCGTGCCACAGATCGCCAAATATGATCTGTTTATTCTGTCTTTCATAGTACTATCTACCACTTGATTGGTCATAAATACATCCTAGAAACTGCTTCCTCAATTTTCAATTCAGGTCAACACCCTACAAGCTGATTTTCATGAAACCGTTTTCTCGACATTTGTGAATTCAGGGAAAGAACCCCACAAACAACCGACCAAAGCGCGGGGCGACTGACCAAGAAGAGACCGGAACGGCGCGCGGGGAGAGACTCCACGCCGCACAGGAGCCACAGGGAAGACGCAGCCAAGCCGCATACACACACACACACAGACATCGTCTAGTGTCACTATCTATTTATCAGCTCTCGTTGGTCGCACGTCCCCATGAGCAGTGACACGTTCAAGCTCAAGCTCAAGCTCACGGCGCCACTTGTGCCGCGCAGCTCCAATGGCGACGATTCCGAGAATGAAGGCGCAGCCAACGGCAGCGTAGCGATCGCACGCATGGACCTGGACCCCAGCAAGCCGCTTTTGATTGGTGCACGCGGCGGTGCTGCTTTGAAAGAACTACTGAGCACGGCGCCGAATCCCGAGGAAGCGATCCGTGCCTTCCAGTCTGCCCACGGGCTCCAGTTCGCCACGACAACGACGACGACGACGACAACAAGCAGCAGCCAGCGAAAGAAGAAGACCAGTGCGACGACAACGACTCGCTTTACTGCCGCCGAGAAGCTTCTGGATTTGTTGCACGTGGGTCGGTCGAGTGTGTACGAGTCACTACTGGACAAACTTCTGAACGAGATGCAGCTGCGTATTGAAGAGCTCTCGCAGGAGGAGCTCCAGCGCATGCTCGAGGTCACGTTCCCGTATATCGAATTCCGTGAGCTGCGTAAAATTCCGATCGCGATTCTCGCGCGACAGGACGAGACCCCAGAAATGTACTTGCGCGAACTCACGGAAAACCGGCGCATTCTCAGTGAGCTGCCCGTGCACGTGCGGCGCAAGATTCTCCACGTCGACAAACAAGAACTTCACTACTTTGTGGAGCAGTGCACGCAGGAATACATTGAAGAAAAGCTCGAGTGGTACTTGAAGCATTCCAGTTTGACTGCATCCGCTTCGTCATCCACGACAACAGCAACGTCGTCTACAGCACGCAAGAATAGCGAGTCGTCGTTTCTGGGGCGCCACGCGTCGCTGAATGGATCCAGTGATCTCTGGAATGTGAGCAGCCACATGCCGTCGCCGTCGGCAAGAACCAGCACCTCGAATTCGCAGACCCCGTGGTCCGTGGCGCCCGAGGAGCGGCGGCGGCAAAGCGCGGCGCTGCTCACTCTCAGCGAGATGATTGGTGATTCAGAGTCGCTGTACCTTGCGACGCTCGAGATTTTGAAAGAGTACGTGGCCACTGCGAGTATCCCGGGCAGCTCCAACACGGACGCCAAGGACTATGTCGACTATGTGCCGTTTCTCGGTGCATTACGATGCGACTTGGCTAATTTGCAGCGTGACAAGACCACGTCCCAGTTACGAACCGATCCGCTCCACAAGTTTATTTGGTTTTTGGACCGCGCCGTGAAGAACCACCACCTGAGCCAGAGTCACAGCCACAGCCACAGCCAGCAGCAGCACGCCATGGATATCACGCAGCTCCATGAACTGCTCACTGTGGTCAAGAAGCTACGCACGGGCGACGTACCGTTGAACAAAAAGTTCAGCAAGAAAAAATCCGAGATCCAGGAAGAGGAGGACCATTTTGAGATCGTGCTGGGTCCGCCACCAGTGGACCAATTGCTGATCGTGCTGGACAAGATCGCCAAGATCGACGTCCGCATGATCTTTGCCGAGCCCGTGCCCGACGATGTGCCCAACTACCGAACGATCATCAAGGAACCGATGGATCTGTCGACCATGCGCAAGAAGGCCAAGAAGGGCAAGTACAAGACGCTCGAGACTTTCACGGACGACTTTACGCTCATGATCAAGAACTGTACGACGTTTAATCCCGACACGACCGTGTTTTACAAGGAAGGCAAGCGTGTGGGCAAGCGCGGGTTGGAGATCATTGAACGGAATGCGATCACGTTGCGCGGCGAGCCGCAGCGCATTCGCGCCAAGAAGCGCAAGAAAAGCGGACCTGCAGAGGCCATGACCATGCTCACCAGCAGCGGCGTCGTGACGCTCAAGGACTTTGGCGATGTGGACCAGACGGGCATGGTGCCGGAGGGTATCTGTGACGAGACGCTCGCTGATGTGGCGATGCTGTTGAGTGATCCGCACGTGAAGCAAATGCTGTGCGACTCGCTGCTCAAGACGCTGGTCGTGTGCTGGCAGCGGCGTGAGCTGCCCACGGACAATCTCGTGTGTCGCGGGCTCGTGCAGCTCTTGCAGATTGGCAATCCCGCGAGTGTGCGGCGCATGCTTCGGAAACGCGACTTTGTGCTGCGTGCGCCGCAAGTTGTGACCATGCGCGTGGTGCTGCCGCTGTTGATTCGATCAATTGCGACGTACCGGATCGGATTCCCATCGTCTGTAGCTCATCATCACCACCACCACCGAGAGCCAAAGCCGCTCAAGGACGATCTCTCGGACAGTGCACTGTGGGAGAACATGCTTCGCGCGAGCTCTGCGATTCGATCTGTGACCAAGGCGTTTGTGCTACAGGCGCTCAAGGACCACCACGTGGAGCTAGCAGCTCATTTACTGGAGCTGCTGGTGCTTGTGGAGGACGACATTCTCTTTCGCGATCGCGTGTTTCTGCATACACTGGGCGAGATCGTGCTTTATGACGTCAAGACGGCGTCGCATGCATCATCTTCGTCCTCATCTGCTGCTGCTGTGGATACAGAGACGTCCGGATCACATGAGCTACCCAACTCGATGGTGTGGAAGACGCTCGTGGACGGGTTCTTCGTGGCACAGCTCCAGAAACAGACCACGCAAAACCCGAAAGCAAGACAACAACAACCGAGTGGCTCGATCGTCCAGTTTTATGAAGGCGATGACGCCGGTGACGAGACGACCAAGAGTGAGGGCGGCTCTGTGGAGAGCGCTGCAGGTGCGACGTCCAATGGAGGTAGTAGTACAGCCAACCGTGGTCGTGTCGTCAAGACGTTTCCCGTGCCGATCTTCCATGAAAAAGTCGCGATGGTACTCGCTAGTGCCGTGCAGATGCTGGACAAACCTTCGAGCGGTGGAGTGGACACGCGGGTCGTGGCAACAACGTATTTGCGGCGAACACTTGGGATGACTCGCCGCGCGTGTTCGTCACTGGAGGAATTTGAGGCGCTGTGGCTGAGCCAGCCGTTCCAGCAGTGCCGTCTCTTTTATGAGCAGCTACTGGCACGGTGTCCAGAGCTACGAGAGGCGATCTTTTCATCGGCGTACACGGAAGAGAATGAGGAAGTGGATGAGAAACCCACGACGAAGACCGAAGCAGATGAAACGATGGAGAAGCCAGGTGAAGCTACGAACGATGAGGAGCGGGAGGCCGGTGAGGTCGATGAAGATGTGGCCATGAACGGATGAAAGAGAGAGAGAGAGAGAGAGAGAGAGTGGGAACAACCGATAGATTAGCTCGATGAAGCAATTGGATATGATTGCACGATCCACTGAATTAGGATATCGTTGGGTTATGCTTGAATGTGATTGGATGAAACAAAACATACTATGTTGTGATTGGCTGATAACCGATCTCGAAGTTTGTTGGACCGATGGATTGACACGCCAACGAAACAAGAAGATCATGGAGACAGAGCGCCACTCTGAAGAGACCTTGCGCCTCCAATTTGGTACGGCAGCCAACACTATCGGCGCGCAGCTGTACGCGATCGAGAAGCTCAGTGATGGGAACGTGCGTGTCGCTCTTTACTTCTCTTTCTTTCTCACTGTAGTTTTCTCTAAGTGGATGTTGTTGGCACTCGCACACCGTTAGCCTGGTCTCCATCGCAGCGACGGCAAGCCGCGCATGCTCGCATTCGAAGCTAAAGGTAACCTTGGGCGCTATTGTATTTGCGTAACAATGTGGGAAAATCTGAAACCATTGTTCGTTTCCCTCCCGTGCAGGCCGCATCCACCGCAAGACGTCGTCGACCACCGCCGTGAATCGCGAGACCGCGCAGCCAGAACCAAACTCCTGGTGCGTATACAGTGGACACCTGCATATATCATCATCTACGGATCGTTCGGTGTACTTAACGCGAGTGTAACTTGTATCCTTAGGGGTGGAGGGGTCCAAGTGTACGACCAGGCATCGTCACCGCCGGCAACAAGTCTTCCAAGCTCTGCGTACTGGAATTGGGACGACTTTTCCGACAAAAACCTTGTCGAGATTGACGAATTCCGGCCGCATATGCCGCTCCACAACCTTTTTGAAGGCCACGCAGCGTCGCGCGACGGACGGCTCACCGTGGCGACTGCGGACGCCATTGAAGACCGACTGCGCAGTGTGCTGGAGGAATGCGACAACTTGCGCTTTGTGCAGAACTTTGTCGATATGGACTCGTCGTGGGCGGGCGTGTCACTGGACGTGCTCACGTACTTGAGCGAAGAATGCCCGAGTGCCGTAGTCGCGACGTTTGGCAACGACTGGAACTACCCGCTTTCCGACCAAAGCGACGTGGATCTGTACTCTGCTGGCATCGAGAGCCGCGACAAAACCAAGATCCGAGCACGGCGCCGTATCAACTTGGCGGCAAGCGTGGCGTCATTTGTCGAGATCTCCAGTGTGTTTGTGCCCGTGGCACTGAGTAGTTCGTCGAGACGGTACACGCTTGGGAGCTCTTCGCCTGCACCGGAGCTGCTCAGTGCCGCGAGTTTCGCGGCGACTGCGATCGAGATCGCGCTGTCGGCGTTCCGTGCCACGGCCGAGTCGACGATCTACGGGTTACTGGAAGGACTCGTGCCCAGTATGAAGATCCTCGAGCTCGCCGCTCGGTTCCCGCTCATCGAGAATCCAGTGGCGCTGGTCGACGACGCCACTGCGCTGTCGGACACGGAGCAACAAAAGTGGACACAGCACTCGCTACTTCCTCAGTGGGAGCGCACGCAGGCACGCGGCTTTGGATCCCGAAACGCGACGGCCATCTCGGCACCACCACGTTTCCGACGCGTGCATTTCCGAGGCGAGTTTGAGACCCACGCGTCCATGCTGCAGTCTGCCATGCAGCGCTTCCAGCCAGCCAACTGTGTCGTGCAATGGACGCCCGACCAAGTCTATCTAGAGCAGTCTGCTAGTAGTACGATCGTGGCGCTGGATGGCGCATCGCAGCTCGCGCTTTCCAGCGGTGTGGGCCAGTTCTTGGGCTGTCTCACGGCGCCCATGAGCCGCAGCGACAAGCGCATCGTGTACGAATTCACGCAGGCAGGAATGAATGTCGATGCGCTGGAGGATATCCAGGCCGTGTTGCGTGCGTACAGCGACGCGTACCCGCGAGCCGACGTCGCGCAGCGCGATCCATGGGACGATGAAGAAGAAGACGACGAGGAGATGCAGTAACGTTAGGAAACATTTCGGCCGAAAAAAAAAAAAAATAGTATCTTCCGTGGAATATATTTCTGGTGTCGTCACCGTCATTGCTGTTGTCGTGACACAAGAGGTGGACATCATCGTATTTACAAAACTGTATCCGGCATGCCTTCGCTTTATGACGACACGAAAAAAGCGGAGCGGCTTTGTCGGCCGCTTTCTCGGGGAGTTCTACAGTAAAATTTTCACCAGGAAGGATCCACAACATCCAGGTTACGTTCTCGTCACTATGCCATCATGCATGCCAGGCATGCCAGGCAATGGACAGAGCATACGGCAAGGTCTACATGAGGGGCTTCTCAGAATATGGACATAACTCGTGTCGGACCTCTCGTGGTCGTTGGCATTGGACCAAAATATATTTTCAGCCAATCCAATCAGTTTAAATGTCAAGTCAAAAGATTCTCAATTACAAAAGTAGCCAGTCCATCCACCCTCTCTCTCTATCTCTGGTCAGCTGGCGACAAACTTTTCGGATGGCTTCGGTGACGACTCCAGCCGAATTCCCAACGAAATAAAAAGCTGGAGCAGCGAAAAGCCAAACTGCGGCCCGCGGTCCGAGAGCCGACCTTGGACAGACGACGATGGACGACGAACCACAGAGCCACAGCCACAGCCGCAGCCACAACCGCAAGGACATGGCCGAAGACGAGGCGGTGGACAACAACAGCGACACCCTAGAGCCGCCGCCCTTGGAGCCCGCTGCTACACGAGCAGCTACGACGGCAATGGTGCGCACTGCAGCCGAGGCGCCCGCATCAGCATCCGCATCCGCAGCAACGCCATCCACAACGGCGTCGCGTCGCAAGGCGCCCAAGCCCAACCGCCAGCGATGTAAGGAATTCCGGGAGCGGCGCAAGCAGCATGTCGGCGGATTGGCTGAAAAAGTCGACGCTTTGCGGCATGAAGTGTCGGAATTGGTCACGACCAAGAGCATCTACACGTCCAAGATGCTGCTCAAGCGCCACCACCCTCACGGGTCATTGGAGAAGCTCGTGCGGGAATACTTTACCGTGTTTCGGTACGGTGTCCCCGTGGAGCGACCACTGAGCACTGCTACTACTACCGGTACGACGGAGGTATCGACATTGGCAACGCGGTCCACTGCGCACACGCGCGCACAGACACAGCGTGCGTTTCTGCAGCGCGTGGTGGACCCCGAGTCCGTGTACGGCGACCACAAAGGACCCGCGGGTGCGTTCATTCAGTGGAGTTATTTTACGGCCGCGTACGCATCGTTTGTGGGCGAAGTGGACCGTGTCCATATCTGTGGCTCGGAGGAGGACCCTCTATTGTACTGCTACACGACGTACCACGTGATCATCTCGCGCAACACGGTCAAGTTTCTGTTCCCGCATGCCGTCTCGAACGAGGCGCTCGTGCAACGGCTCATTGGATTGTACATGGCCTGTCCCGTGGTTGGGTTGTTCCAGTTCACTGAGAACAGCCACATTCTCTCCGCGACGGCGGATATTGCACTTGCAGAGGCGCTGCTCGGCGCCGGCTGCCGCGTAGAGGACGTCGCAGAGCTCATGAGCGGCTTTGTGGGCAAAGAGGATGGCCACGTGCCCGACCGACTGCAGGCCGAAGAGTACCAAGAACTGAAATCAGGGAACGAGTCGCTTTTCGTGGACGACGAGCACGGTACCAACAACACCAACAATCATGAGGAAGACAAGGATGATGAAGGCAAAGACGATGCACAAGCGAAAGAGAAGCTCCGCATTTCGTTTTTGCTGGATGAAGCATCCAGTGCCGACTCGGAGGAAAAAGAAAATGAAGCCAGGCTAAGCAATTGACAGCCCTTTTCTGGAGGAGAAA
Source organism: Pythium pectinolyticum (assembly GCA_023336095.1). Classification (NCBI taxonomy): domain Eukaryota; phylum Oomycota; class Peronosporomycetes; order Pythiales; family Pythiaceae; genus Pythium; species Pythium pectinolyticum. The sequence continues at coordinate 45,128 of JAADWC010000014.1, read as the reverse complement.
AAAATGAATTATGTAAATAATAAAAATACAGTAATGATAAATTTCTATAAACGAAGAAATGAGATGTGGGCCAGCAGCACCAGCCTGGCCCACGCTCGACAGAAACTACAGTACCGGTGCAGTGCACAGCCTGTCCCAACTTGGGAAAGGTCAAGTCGGATTGTCCAAGTTCAATCGTTTTTACGCACAGTCGGACGAGCTCGAAAAAACCCATAAAATTATTTATGATTTTATGGTGTTTATAAATATAAAATTCAGTACACAGGTTATCCCAAGTTCTCCATTATTTTCCGCGTGTACAACGTGCTGCTCTGTGGACTGACGATCCTGCTGCTCATTATCAAAGGATCGCCGTCGTTCATGGTGCGCGGCAAGCCGTACAAAGTGCCGGAATACGGCGGATTGCCGCAGATCGCGGGCTTTTGGGGCAGTGAGATTGTGTGTGACTTGTTCACACTACTGGGTCTACTCACAGTCGTGGGCCAGTGTCTGGGCACGGCGCTGCTGTACACGAGGTACGGCGCCGTGGCCGACAACCGGCTCATGCGGCTGATGCAGGACCGCTTTATCATCTGCGGCTGGGACGGACTACTGGCGGCCGACATGCTCGGACTCGCGGATGCCGCCGCCAGTAGTGTACCCACGAATAGTACGAATGGAACAACCAGCGTAACCACCAAGTGTTCGCTTGGTGCACTTCTGCAGCTCGTGTATCTCTCGGGACCAAGCGGACTCGTGCACTTGGGCGGCGACTACATCTTCCACGACGGCGGGTTCTCGAAAGATCCCGTGCGGTTCCGGTACACGGTCGCCCAGGCCATGGCCATGGGGCTTTTTGACACGGGCCATGGCTCGGCCATGAGCAAGTACGTCGTGCCCACGACCCACAATGGCAACAATACCACGGGCGACAACAACAGCCACGCACCGCCCACGGACCGACCGAGCGTGGGCTCCACCACGCGTGGCGGCCATGGCAACGGAGAAGACACGCCGCCGCCGGCTGCTGCTGCCACCTCAGTGGCCACCACCAAGACCAGTATCTACACGCGTCGTCTGCGGCTCGTGGCGGAAGGTGTGTACGGTAAACTACTGCTAGTGGACGCCACCCACATGGGCCAATTGGTGACTAATAAGGAGACCAACTCGCGCGAGTTTGAAGTCGTGGATGCGCTTTCCACCATGTCCATTTTGGATATCAAGTGGCTCTTAGGCAACGACAAGAAGCTCCGTATTACGTGAGAAACATGGCGACGCCGTCCACGTTCCACACGAGCTTGGCGCGGGTCTGCGACTTGATGAGCCGTGTGGCGCGCAGCACACGCGCCGCAAACTTGAGCACGACACACACGAGCGTCTGCACGAGACACATGATCCACGCGATCTTGAACAGCGCCGTAAACAGAAACAAGAGGCTGCTCGCTGTGACCTTGAGCATGAGCAGCGAAGTCGAGTACTGGAGTGTCACGTAGGTCACACGGATGTTGGCGAGTGCGTCAAAGATGCTCAAGTGCATATACAGCCAGTGCGAGATCCACACGTCCGAGGCCACGAGCCACGATCCTTTGAATGTGATCACGGACCGTTCGTGGCCCGACACGCGGATGATCACCTCCATGGACGGCGGTGTGAGGTACCGCACGATCGCGTGGGTGGTGTCACTACTACTCACGCGAATGCCATGCGGCAAGTACCGCACGACGTTGGTGTGGAACAGCGCGAGCACGATCCCGCGCGCGATCATCAGCAGCGTCACGAGACTGTACGCGACCGACACACAGAACGTGAACCAGCCCACGGGCGGCATGGCCACCAGCATGTCGGCGCCTTCGTCCACGTTCACGGCCTCAAACAGCGAGTGCGACAGCGCGTGGATACGCGCCAGCGGAAGTGCACGGCACTCACTGGTCCGGATCGAAACGTGGTACGCGCCACCTTCCCAGTACGTTTGGTGGACCAGCAGATCCGCGCGGAAATTGAACTTGCGCAGTGGACGCTCCATGCAGCGCATGAGCGGCACGCCGCGCGCGCCAAAGTCGTCGTCGTCGAGCATGCGGATGCGGCGCATTTTGCGGAGACTGTCGAAATTGTCGAGAATCCAATCGTAACACGCACTCGCGTTGCCGTGGTGCTGGTCCTGGACACAGGCATCGCGCCACTGTGGCTTGACCGTGAGCACGTCGCAATACGGCGCCGAGATGCTGTACACGTACACGAGCTTGCGCCGCGGACCGTGGCCCCAAAAGTCGGCGTACGTGTTCGTGAGCACGGGCGCCGAGTTGGTGTTGAGGTTTGTACACACACTGTGGTACTCGCCGATCGAGTTTGGATCTCGGCGTGGTGTGGTGAGAAACGTGTACGTTGCGATCTCCTCGGGTGGCGCAAGATCCTGGAGACGGAAGTACGAGGCCTCGATAATGTCCGTGTTGATGGAGCCCGTGCGGAGCCGCTGGCGAATACCGTCGTAGCGGCCCGTGAGGAGATCCACGGCGAGGTTCTCTCGTACACTGAGTAGCGTGAGTGCAGTGGACCAGGCGTTGAGTAGCACGAGCAACACCTTGACAACCGGCCAGCGTCTCTTGGAGCTGGTGGAGCTGGAGGAGGAGGACGCGGCGGTGGAGGAGGATGGCGCCATCTCGCTTTCGATGTTCTGCCGACTAGCTGGACGGCTCTGTGTACAGTTGCTGGAGGGCAGTGCTGTTATGTGAACGGGCGTTTCTACATATTTATCGTTGTGTTAATATCGGCGTCGTTTGTTGGATTCTACTCCCAAAGATCTCCTCAAGAACAGCTCATTTCCTATATTTGGCGACTAGTCAACCGAAAGGTTACCATCCAGGAAGCAGTGTAGCCATTTTGTTTTCCATGCATTTGGTTGGCTATATTGCTTTCAGATCCCATACATATTAGCCAATACAAAAGAGGTATGTGGGTTACTTTCTGGACACAGAAGGTTACACTTGGGAACTGAAGCTCTGAAGAACGGGAAGTAACCCAAAACAACCAACAAACAACAAAAATGACGGTGTGGCAGGGCGACGAAGATGCGAATCTGGAAGAGTGTAAGCTCCTCAGTGGCGGCTTCGCGACGCTTCTGCAGGTGCTTCTGGGCTTCATCGCGCTCTCCGTGCTCGTGCTAAAGCGCACCAAGGAAGTCCCACAGCGCCCTCTCAATGTGCGTCGTCGTAGATGCATTTCCGTCCGATCCTGAAACGTTGTTTGCTTGGGTTTTTCTCATTTCTTTTATGTGTATATGCGCTTAGATTTGGGCGTTTGACGCCTCCAAGCAGCTCGTGGGCGCGGGCTTTGCGCATGTCGCGAATCTGCTGATCGCGATTCTGTTGTATCAGTACGAAAACGGACCCGACAGCGCCGCCGAGTTGGCCGCCGAGGCCGCGGGCGTCGACCAATGTGCCTTCTACTTTGTAAATTTCACCATGGACACGACCATCGGCGTCGTATTCAATTGGGTGTTTCTGGAAATGGTGTCGTCTCTCGCATTGCGCTGCCAGTGGACGGCGCTCATGACACCGGGCGACTATGGCGAACCAGCGCAAGTGAGCATTTGGCTCAAGCAGCTCAGTTCGTGGATCGTCGTGATCTTTGTGACCAAGCTCGTGATCGCGCTGATGATCGTGATCGGTGAAAAGCCGCTCGCGGCGTGCGCACTGTGGCTGTTTGCACCACTGCAGCCGTACCCGCACGTAGAGCTCGTGCTCGTGATGATCGCATGTCCGTGTCTCATGAATGCGCTCCAGTTCTGGGTCCAAGACAGCTTCCTCAAGAAAGACGCACGCGCCGACCACACATTGGCGGCCACTTGTTCCCCCAGCAAAGCGGATATGATAATGGACAAGCGAACAGGCAGCAGCAGCAGCAGCAGCGCGATCACGACGAGCAAAACACCCAAGTTTGTGATTGATGAGGACGAAGAGAACGCAGCGTATGCAACCGATAGCTCCACGTCGACAGCTACGAGTCGAGGTGGCGGAGCCAAGCGCCGCACAGCCAGCGATACTGGGGAGCTCGTGTAGTAGTAGCTCTTCACGCTACTGTACTGTAGCTCATGGGTAGCTAAGAGCCGTGCATACTAGTAATGGGGAGTGTATATTTCTCATTTAGGTGGTGGGCAGACACGTCACCGCTCCTGTGGTCTGCAGTCACAACAGCGGATCCCGTTCATCTTCCTCTCTCTCTCGCTCTCTTGTTGTGCTTTCGCTTTCGGTCTCTCTCGACGTCGTAGTTTGGGTTGCTTCCATCCCCTCTCAGTGTAGGTACTATCCAAAAAAAAAATACACAATCACATACAAATTCTTCTCTAGTTCTTCTTCTTCAGGAACAGCAACGCGACCAGTCCGAGACCGACCAGCGCCGCACTGCCGCCAACGATCAGGCCCATGTTGCTGCTGCTGCTAGTGTCCTTGGTCGTGCTGCCGCCATTGCCTCGTGAGTTGCGCTTGGTCTTTGGTTTCTTCACAACTTCCTCTTCTTCTTCCTCTTCCTCTTCAGAGGATCCCGACTCGATATCTTCTTCCACCTTGGTCAACTTGCGCTGGCGTGTCGTCGCACTCACAACCGATGCAGTCGGTGACGAAGAGCTCACCGACTTCTTGCTCTTACTCTTCGTCGTCTCGCCGGCCTTGAGCACGTCCACCAGCAGCACAATGCGTTTCCAACCGGCACGCTTGGCCATATTCACGGCCTCTAGCAGACTCTCGTCCGTGGAAAGCACCGCGAGATCGCCATCGTCGTCTTCGTACTTGAGCCGCACGTCGTCCTCGGGCGAAGCATTCACCTTGGCGCGCACTTGGTCCAGCAGCACACTCAGTGTATCGTAACGACACATGATCCGGTGGTAGTGGCCCTGCGCCTTGTCGCTCACTTTGAACACAAACGAGTCGTCGCCCACATTGGAAAACATGACGCTCGTGGTCGCCGTGGGCGCCGCGCTGATCACCGACGCACTCTCGCCCAGTTCAGCGTACGCGTTGGCCGTCGCATAGCGGCTCATACCCATGGGTTCGCCCACACGGCCGCCACCACCAAGACCACCAGCTCCTCCACCAAGAGCTCCTCCGAGTACACCCGTGGTCGCGATGCTACCACGGTACTCGCTGCGTTCAAAGTCTTCGATAGTGCCCACGGACGCCGTCTCATCGGCGTCAAACATGCCACCGGCTTCATCCTGCAAGTTCATCGCCGTGTTCCAAAACTGGCGCCAGTCGCCGCCGCCATTCGCCGTCGACGAGTTGGAAAACTGGCCATAACTCAGACACAGCACGTCGGCCATGCCGTAAATGTCGCCATTCTCCGTGAGCACGGGCATAAAGAGCTGGCCAGCGTCGTGCATCAACCGCAGACCATCCAGGATGCGTGCATTTGGACCAAGCGACTCCGGGTCGTTGGTCATCACTTCCTCGACCGCCGTGGTCGCGGCGTCCAGTCCCTTGGCCACGAGCTTGCGCAGCAAGTCCTTGGGCGTCAAGATACCAACGATATCGTGGCCATCCACGACCACAGCAGCCTTCTTGGTGGTCGCCATGAGCTTGGCGGCCGCTGTGACTGTCGTCGACAACTGGACCACTGGGGGCTTTGGTTCACCTTCCAGTGCGATCGCGACGGTCGGGCGCACCATCTTCTCCATCATCGGGCCCAGCAGCCGTTGCAACGACGACCCAGAGCCCAAGTCGCGTGAAAACTCGGACGCTGCGGCCTCGGTCGACTGCTGCACTTTCTCCATGCAGCTGATCGCGTCGTACAGGCACTTGGAAATGTCGAGCATGCCCATGATGATCCCATCGGCACCCACGACGGGCAAGTGCTTGAAACGGCCCTCCAGCATCTTGGTGATCGCCTCGATCGCCGGGTCGTCCATGCGCACGCAGCTCGGGTTGCTGGTCATCACCGACGACACCGAGCACGCATCCGGATCAATCTCCTTGGCCAGCACGCGCCGCGTAATGTCCGTGTCGGTCAAGATACCACGCAGCTCGCCCTCGTCGGTCGTGATCACCACAGCTTCACTTCGCGACTGGCGCATGCGGCGTGCGGCCTCAGCGACCGTAATGTACTCGTTGATGCGCGTCACGGGCCGTGGGCGCAGCTTCGAGACAGGCCGCAAAGCACCCTCCGCGTCCTTGCGTTCCATCGACGATCCCGTAAAGCTCCGTCCACGCGTGCCGCTCGTGTCACTCTTCCCCGCCCGCATCTTTCGCGAGGTCTTGGAGCCCGCAAGGCTCACGCTCACACTGTGCAAGCTACCCGATTCACTGCGGTCGTCGTCGTCACGTGCCAACGCCAGCGACATATCCCAGAACGACCGCCAGTCACTCGAGTCGCCGCCCATACCGCCAGCGCCGCCATGGGCAGCGCCCTTGGCAAACGTGCCATAGCACAGCGACAGCACGTCGACCATGCCCAAGATCGCACCGCTGCTTTCTTCCACCACGGGCAAATGCAAAAACTTGTGCTCGTCCATGACGTGGAGCGCATCCACCAGCGACGTCTGCGGCGACACGGCCTCCGGATTTGGTGTCATCACTTCGCTCATGCACGTCGTGGCGGCATCCAAGCCAGCGCCCACGACACGCAGCAGCAAGTCCTTGGGTGTAAACACGCCAATCAGCTTCTTGCCCGCCGCGAGCGACGACCCACGGCCGCCCATATTGTAGCCTCCCCCCGTAGCCACCATGTCTTCCACGACCAGCGCGGCCTTGCGGGTCGACGCCATTTGACGCGCGACTTCCATGACGGTATCCGTGGCTCGCACGAGCGGAGGCATCGTGTCGTCCTTCAAGATCGTCTCCAGTGTCGGCGACAGCATCTTCTCGACCATGGGCGTGAGCATGCGCTGGATCGCGCTGTCGTTGCCGCCCAGCGCGGCACTCGCGAGGCCGCTCGCCATCAACTGCTTCTCCAGCTTGTCGCGGATCGCGCCACTGGACGCCTGCTGCGCCTTTTCCAGCCGCGTGATCGAATCGTACAGACACTTTTGGATCCGCAGCATACCGGCGACCATGCCCTGGGCATCGACCACGGGCAAATGGCGGAAACGGCCTTCGAGCATCATAAACATGGCGTCCATGGCGCTGTCGTTTTCGTCCACAAACTTGGGGTTGGGCGTCATCGCGTCGCTCACGCTGATAAATGTTGGGTCGTTGCCCAGCGCTACGACACGGCGCGTCACGTCCGTGTCGGTCAAGATACCTTTGAGCACGCCGTCGCTCGAGATCACGAGCGCGGCATCCGTGTGCGTGAGCCCCATCTCGGCGGCGGCCTCGGCCACAGTCGAGTCTTCGCGGATCGTCACACACTTGGACGGACGCAGCTTGGACACGGGCCGCGAGTCGCCCGTCACGGGGCTCGACTTGCGCGGCGCATCGTGGACGCTGCGGTGCATCTGCGAAAAGTTGCTGCGCAGACTGTGGACCGACGACGTGTCGTCATCATCGTCGTCCAGCGTCTGTGCGGCGTCAAACGACGCATTCCAGAACGCGCGCCAGTCGCTAGGGTTGCCCTTGGCAAACGATCCGTAGCTGAGCGAGAGCACATCCACAAGACCAATAGCCTGGCGGCTTGTCTCGGACTGGAGCACACCAAGGTAGAGCGTCTTGTTTTCGTGCATCGAGTGCATCGCTTCAATCACGGTCGTGTTGCCGTAGATCGTCACCGCGTCCTCCGACATGACCTCACACACGGGCGTCGTATGGACGGGGAGTCCCTTGGCGAGTACGTTTTCCAGCATATCTTTTGGCGTAAACAGACCAAAGTACTGGCCGCGGTTACTCACCACGAGTGCCGCCTTGCGGGTCGCCGCCATCACCTTGGACACTTCGTACACGGACGTGTACGGCTGCACGCGCGGTGGCTCGACACCTTCATGGTCGAGCACGCTCTTGATATCTGGCGAGAAGATCTTTTCCATCATGGGTCCCAAGAGCACCGACAAGTGAGCTGTTGACGCCCCGACACCTCCGATGCCACGGCCCCCGGCGCCACCGCGGCCCTTGAGTTCCTTTTCCAGTGTCTGTCGCAGCGACGCGTTCGACTGCTCCGACTTTTCCATCTTGCGGATCGCATCGTACAGACACTTGCCGATATTCAAAATGCCCACGACGGAACCCGAGGCATCCACGACGGGCAAGTGGCGGAATTTGCCCTCGAGCATCCTGCACAGCGCCTCAATGGCCTGGTCTTCATTCGCCACAAACGTCGGGTTCTTGGTCATCACGTCCGCTACGCGAGTGGCGTCGAGCGGCTTGTTTTCCGACACAACGCGGCGCGTGAGATCCGTGTCCGTGATGATACCCACGAGCATGCCGTCGTCCGAGACCACCAGCACACAGTCGGTCTGGCTGCGGCCCATCATGCGCGATAGCTCCTCGACCGACGCATTGTCCGAGATCGTGAGCACGCGCGTGGGGCGAAGCTGAGCGACCGTGCGGTCCACGTCCTGCGGACCAGCGGCCTTCTTGGACGCCTGCAGCGTCGTGCGCTGGCGTGTGCGCGACGATGATCCCTGGTGCGCCGAGAGGTTGGTGGGCTGGTCCAGCTGCAGCGCCGTGTTCCAGAACTCTTGCATTTGCTCACGGTCCTCGCCATAGATGGTCTCAATGGTTCCGTAGCTCAGCGCCAGTACATCCACGAGACCCGCGACTTCATCGGCACTTCCGTCCAGCACGACTGGAATGTTGAGACACTGCGAGTCGTGCATAATGTGCAGCGCGTCCAGCACCGACGTCGACAGCAATGCGATCTCAGGATCACTCACCATAACGTCTTCGACGCGCGTGGTCGCGGCATTCAGCGACTTGGCGACCACTTTCATCACGAGTTCGTTGGGCGAAAAGAGACCAATCAAACGATCCGATCGTGGGCCGTCCACCACGAGTGCGGCCTTGCGCGTGCTGGCCATGAGCTTGACAGCCTCCTTCACCGTCGTGCCCTTGCGTACACGAGGAGCGGGCGCGGCCGTTGCGCTGTTGTTGCTGTTGGTGCGCTTCTCGTTTTCCAAGATCGATCCAAGCGTCGGCGCCGATAGCTTCTGGAGCATCGGGCCGAGAAGCTGCTGGACCGTAGACGACGCGCCACTCTTTTCCAGCGACTGCTTGAGCTGCTCGGTCGACTGCATCGCGTGCTCGAGTCGCTTCGACACATCGTAGATACATTTACCAATGTTGAGCACACCGACAATCGTGCCATTGTCACGGCTCACGACGGGCAAGTGGCGGAAATGGCCCTCTTGCATCGTGAGCATCGCGTCAATGGCACTATCTTCTGGAGCCACAAACTTGATGTTCTTGGTCATTATGCTCGCCACTGCGACGCTCGCTGGCTCTAGATCGACCGCCAGCACACGGCGACAGATATCCGTGTCGGTCAAGATACCGGCCAATGCACCAGCGTCGTCCACGACGAGCAGCGCATCTGACCGCTTCTGGCTCATGAGCGTCGCGGCCTCCACGATGGTCGCGTTTTCGCCAATCACCACAGCGGGCGTGGGCCGCAGACTCGAGACCGGACGAATGTTGACGTCCTTGTCGCGGTTCTTGCGCTGCCGCGCACGGCTCGCTACGGACGCGCCCGACGTCGACATACCAGAGACCGACTTACCAGAGACCGAGGCGTTGTCGTCAAACGGATCGTGGTGGTTCAGCTCAAACGCAGCGTTCCAAAACTTGCCCATGTCGCGCGACTCGCCCTGGCCAAACGACGCCACGGCGATCGACAGCACGTCCGCGATACCGTGGACTTCACCGGACGACCGCGAGACCACGGGCAAGTTGAGAAACTTGCCGTCGTGCATGATGTGGAACGCATCCAGCACAGTCGTCTCAGGTGTCGTCGACTCGGGCTCGGGTGTCATCACGTTACCCACGGGCGTCGCGAGGTCAATGCCCGCGGCGATCACACGGTGCAGCAGATCCTTTGGCGTGAAGATACCAATGAGCTCGGGACGGTGGCCCTCCGAGACGACAAGCGCCGGCTTCTTGGCCTCAGCCATCTTGTGGGCGACCTCCAAGATGCTCTCGTACTCGTGGACCTGCGGCGCCTGGGTCTCACCTGGCGCCGCGAGCACGTCCTGCAGCGTTGGCGACAGCATCTTCTCCAGCATGCCCCGTAACATCGCGTTGCTTGACGAGTTGCCCAGTTCCTGCTTGAGCTGCGATGACGAGTTCTCGATGCGACGGATCGCATCGTGGAGACACTTGGCCACGTTGAGCACACCGGTCACGGCGCCGCTCTCTGCGCTGACCACGGGCAAGTGGCGGAAGCGGCCCGTGAGCATCATGTCCAGCGCAAACGCCGCATTGTCGTCCGACGAGACACACTTTGGCTGCGGCGTCATGACCGAGCCAATGGTCGTGGTGTGCGGATCAAGCCCCTTGGAGACCACGCGACGAGCCGTGTCCGTGTCGGTAAAGATACCGGCAAGCGCACCGTCACTGTCGACGACAATCACAGCGGCTGCGCGGTTCGACTTCATGATCTTTGCCGCGTCAAACACCGAGATATCTTCGGCGACCGTCACGGGCTTTGCCGGGCGCAGACGCTCGACAGACCGCGACGAATCCGAGTTGGAATCCATCTTCTTGAGCCGGTTCACGGCCGTTGATGCCATTGAGATCGTCGACTTGGCGTACGAATGCGTCGAGATAGCCGAGCTGTTGGACCCCGACCGTGGACGGCCTTCAAACGCAGCCGTCGTCTTGATCGCAGAGATCGCTGGCGCAACGGGCATTGCTGGTGGCGCCGCCACTACTGCCGCCGCCGGTGCAGCAACAGCAGGCTTGGCAAGCGAGATCGACGCACGTGTCGTGGTCGGTGCCGATGGCTGAAGCGCTGGCGACATGGCCGCCACGGGCATCTTCATTTGCGGCTGTGCCACGTTAATCGATGGTTGAGCAACGACACTGGGACCCACGGACGGAGCGGGACGGTGGGTGGTTGGGTTGGTGCCGTGGAGAGCCGCAGGGGACGACAACGGAGCCGAAATCGCAGGAGCCGCACTGGCAGCCGCAGCAAACGTAGCCGCCGGAGTGGTCTTTGGCTTGAGCGGCGATACGGCAGGCACTGGCACTGGCGCGGGAGCAGCCACTGGACCGAATTTCTCTCGTCGCTTCTTCAGGTCGTCAATTTCCTTTTGCACGGACGCACACTTGTCAAACTCCTTGCGCTGCATGTGCTGCGCGATCGCCTTGTTCAGCCGAGCGATCTCCGCGTCCATCTCCTGGGGCGTCTGCTTGGTCTTGCGGATCGCCACAAGTGTATCCAAGTCGGTCTGCAGTGTACCACACTTTTCAAAATCGCGCGCCTGCATCGCCGCCGCGATCTGGGCCTCCACGGCGTGGATCCGTTCATCAAGCTCCGCTGGCTCCAGCTCCTGCAAGTCTTCCTTGACGTTGCGGCGCTGCTCCTGCAGATCTTCCAGTTCCTTCTGGATCTCGGCACATCGTGCAAACTGCTTACTCTGCGCGGCGTGCTCCATGTCGGCGTTGAGCTTGGCGATCTCGGCATCAATCTCCTTGGCAGTGCGTACTTTTTTACGCGCATCGACAATCTTTTCCAGATCCTTTTGCAGATTCGCACACAGTTCAAACTGTTTGCTCCGCGCAGCGTCCGCGATTGCGCCCTCCAATTCCACGATCTTGGCATCCAGTTCTTTTGCACCAAGTCCTTCAAACGGATGCAGCAAGTTGCGTTGGCGGATAATGTAGCCACGCGCGTACTTTTGGATCACCACGGCCTGGCGCGAGCGGAAGCGGTACACTTGCACCAGTTGCTGGTACCGCACCATGTCCACACGGAGCCGCAATAGACCACGGATACGGTACGCGGCATTCCGCAAACGCAGTAGCTGTGAGCGCGCGATAAACTGGCGTACCTTGGCCTGGATCCGCGTGGCGGCGGCCGCCTGTTTCAAATTGCGGCACCATTTCTGGAGCGTTCGCGCCGCGGCCTTGCAGCGCAATGTGTGGAGCTTACGCAGCTTGAACGCCACGACACGCTTCAAAAACACCTTGGTCTTACCGAGCTGCCACTGGTCTTTGCCGGCGCCCAGCATGGTCGAGATCTCTTCCACGAGCTCATTAATGTTTTCCGTATCCGGCGCCAGCGACTGGTAGTCGTAGAAAAACACATCGTGGTCCTCACGCAGTGCAAAGCCGCGCTGACGAATCTGGATCGCCTCCATCATGCCCGAGTACTTGAGTTGGCGTGCGACATCTGGATCGTTGAGCTCCGTGGGCCGCTTGTTTTCGTTGGGCTTGAGACACCGCACATAGCGTGGGTTTGCCAGCGAGATCTTGCCCATGAGCTCCTGGAGCTGGAACCGGAACTGCGCGCCCACCGAGACTTCACGCAAGTTGCGCGACTTGTTGACACCACCGCCGGCACCGCCGCCAGTTCCGCCTTGGCCACCCGGAGACGGCAACTTGGACGCGGGCGACGACACGCGATCCGTGGGACGGCGTGACAGCGCCATGGGATCCACGGGCCGCTTGGTGTTGCCCGGCACGGCCTCCATCGATTGCACATTCAAATCGAAAATGCTGCGCACCCAGTCACTCGCCGACTGCCGAATCAGTTCCTTCATATCGTCGTTCAGCGTCTCATTGTTCTTGTCGTTGAAGCCGCTGGCGTCGTACATGACCTCTCCGGCATAATGCTTGATGCCAAACCGCAGCGTCGCATCCAGCTTGGGCTGCACGTACGAGTCGTGCATAGTCTTGAACGAGTTGGGGCCGCCGGCATTGGGATCGCGACCAAACGTCGCGTGGAGAAACGACACAAACTTGCGGTTCGCCTCGTCGCCCTTGAGTCGCCACACGTCGTCCAGTGCGATAAAGATACCGGGTTTGCCCATGGGCTTGCCTTCGATCAGATCCAGACACGCCTGGTTGTCCTGGAAATCGATATGCTTCCAGTCAATGCCTTCCTTGGTGTACTCGTCCTGCTCGACCTCGAGCATGTGCTGGTTAAAGTGGCGCTGGAGCTTTTCGTTCGCGTAGTTGATACACAATTGCTCAAACGTGTTCCAGTCAAACTTTTCAAACCCGTAGATATCCAGCACGCCGATGAAGCCCCACTTGTCCTGCGGCTTGGAGATCGTGCGGTTCAATTCCGAGACGAGCCACAAAAACAACGACGAGTAGATTGCCTTGGCCAGTGCATCACGCTTGTCAATGACCTGGTCCACGTGCTGCTGCTGCACGATCACCTTGCCGCCCACGTAGAGCTGGCGCGTGAGCAGCGCCTGTTGGAGCGCGTCCACACTCACGCGCAGCAGACTCGCAATCAACACCAGCGCGGCCTTGGACTCGTCGCCGTGTGGCACCGACACTTCTCCTTCCATAGTAAACTCCAAGTTGCCCAGATGCAGCACGGCCGCCAACAGATCAAACACGCGCTCCTGACGAACTTCGTCAATGCCAATCGTCTTCATACAGTGGCGCGTCGTCGTAAACTCGACGCCATCATCGCTGCGTACCAGTCAGTACCAACAAAAAACAACAACAATTAGAACCGCGATCGAGAGATACAAAGAACTAGCCACTCCAACACTCACGTTGAGGGCAGCTTGAAGCACTGGGATTTGCGTAGGTATTCGTATTCTTCGGGCGCCTTCAACTGGAGCTTCTCCCGCAGCGTGTCATCGGCACCGGCCAATAGCTACACAGTTTCAAATAGACAATGTGAGAACTCCCCTCCTTCCATAATCGAATTCGTGTTCCACAGAAACACAAGCAAAACCAACCTGGTAGAAGATGTGGTAGTTGCGTTCGCCCACCGACTGCGACACGATGCGCGTTTTCTCCAATAGAAAATTCATAATCTCGGCGCCCACGATCTTGCCGTGGTGGTCAAACTGGATCTCAATAAACTTGCCAAAGCGACTCGAGTTGTCGTTGCGCATGGTCTTGGCATTCCCAAACGACTCGAGCAGCGGATTCGACTCGAGCACGCGCTCCTCGAGCTTGCCCAGCGCGCGCGAGACGCCCGTATTCGGACTGGGCGCGCCATTCTGCAGCGCACCGCGGTAGCTGGTCGCACGCGCGAGGTACTGCATGATGATCTTGGTGGTCTCGGTCTTACCGGCGCCGCTTTCGCCACTGATAATGATACTCTGGTTCATGGGGTCCAATGCGCCGCCCTGAATGAGCTGCGTGTACGCCGAGTCGGCCAGCGCAAACACGTGCGGCGGCAGCGCGCCCATGGCCTTGCCATAGTACTCGGTCATCGCGCCTTCGCCATAGGCGCTGCCCAGCGCCTTGTACGGGTTGATCGCGATCAAGATCGGACCCACGTACGTGTAGATCATGTCTTTCTCGTACCGCTTGCGCAAATTCTCCAGCAACGACTGCTCCGAGAGATCCGACATCTGCAGAATGTCTTCAAACGTGGCGGCGACCGTGCTGTTGGGGTCATTTTCCTCCTCTTGCATCTTTTTCTTGAGCTTGGCGCGCATTAGTCGCTCCTTGCGGCCACCGCCGCCGCCGCCGCCGCCTCCGCCGCCATTGCGTCGTGAACTCATGTCGCGCTACTGGTACACTACTGTACTGTACGCGAGATGGAAGATGTGGTCTGGCTGCTTCTCGTCCACACGACAACGACCACAGAGACTGCTGTGCGTGTCTACGTAAGTCGGGAGATCTGGGGTGTTTTATTGACCGAGATCCGAGATCCGATATCGCCGGATCGTGAGATAAAAGAGTGGTGGTGTTGGTTGTTGCTTGCGCTTGTGTCCCCTCGCGACTCTGACGTCGTCACGGTGATGTTACCCACACACAACAACTCAAACAGACACAGAATCGAGATCAAATTCCGGGACTGTGCTGCGTAGATAGAGCTTTCTCTGCAGGGGGGAAATGCCACTCGTGATTTCTCCTTCGTCGCTTCCTCTCACGTCAGCTCTAATGGGCGTCGGCCGATGAGATCGATGTACACTTGGAGTCGTTGGCTCGCTCTCGTGCCCGCCCTCCGCCTCACCTCACGGCAGGGCCGCCGCCCACAGCATGGAGAGATAAGGAAAAACCTCGAAGAAATCGATAAAACCTCGGAGTTGCTTCAACTGCCTATCGTACCTCGGTTTAAGAACGTGGCATCAACAATGTGCGCGCATTAAAGTAGAGATGCGGATAAAATGGTTCACACTGACACTAAAACCAGGTAACCAGTTTGTTGAGGATGCATAAAACCTTGGTAAACGGCGGCGTGTGAACACAACACCAGGGGGCGAAAATGGGACGGATAGAGGCCACATGTACGGCCGCTTCAACGCAGATGGTCCACCGTCAGCTCTCTGTCGCGGGACACTAACAATGGACTCCAGTATGGAGCCGATAGTGTATATCTACATCATAGATCTCCCATTGCGTGCAGTACTAGTAGGTGAGGGGATGAATAATACCAATACATGTCATCTCGTCCCAACATCTCTGCACGTCCATGTCATTTCTCCTTATCCTTTGTATCTCCTTCGTCGCCTTCTCTATCTTCATATGTACAGTAGTAACACTACTACTACTACGTTGAAGTGACGGACATCTGTCTCCAGCTCTCATGAACAATACTGTAGCGTCGTCCGCCCATCGTCCGCGCTTGAAGTTGGAATTTTCAGTCAATGAGCTGCTGGAATGAAAATCACATTGGCTCTAGTCGACCTTGATGGACGCGTAGATCTTGCGCGTGAACCAGAGCGACGACGCCACGCCGACGGCGCCGGTGAGCAGCGCGAGCGCACCCGAGATCGCCGCCATGTAGCCAAAGTAGAGCATCGCGCCGATAAAGTTGGTCACGTCCAGACTCGACCAGTAGTAGTACGCCGAGTACAGGAACACGTACGCGCCGCAGGCACCCGACACAAGGAACGAACGCCACCACCTGAACAAGGAAAGTCAGTGAAAGGAGCTCCCACATCGAAGAGCTCATCATCAAGTCCGTACCAGTTGTAGTCTTCAGAGCAGAGCTGGAAGTACGTGAGCACGATCGTGATCTCGGCACACGTCTGGACCAAGATCACAAACGAAAGCAGCAGGAAGCCAAACACGTAGTAGTACTTGTCGGTCCATAAGGACGAAAGCACAAAGTAGAGCTCCACGAAGATGGCGCCAAACGGAAGCACGCCGCCCACGGCCGCGGCGGTCGAGTTGGACATGTACCACGGCTGCGGTGGGATCGGACGTGGGATGTTGCTGGTTGCCACGGGGAACGCGATCGGAGGTTTTCTATCGAGATTCACATCACAGAACATGAGTCAGTATGACGGATAGGACATAGAGAATGAGACAGGGCGAGAGACGTACCGGAAGCCGAAGAACGCACCGGCAAACACGAGTGGCACCGAGATGCCAACCCACAGAAAGAACACCAGGAGCATCGAGCCAAACGGCACGGCGGCATCCGAGCCGGCGCCCCACACAAACAAGTTGAGGAAAAAGAACAGCAGAAACAAGAGTCCCGGGAACAGCGTCGCCGTGAGGATCGTGCACAACTGCCAGCGCTTGCCCTTGAACATCTTGTACGTGCGCGCCGACGTGTACCCGGCGAGCATGCCCAGCAGCACAAAGCACACCAGCAGCGCGATCACGAGCTTACCCCGGTTGCTCGGACGAAGCACACCGACCGCGGCAAAGAACAGCGTGGTCATGGCCATGCCCAGCAACTGGTTGCCCGTGCCCACCATGACACAGAACAGCATGGGGCTCTTGGACGGCGGACGGAACACATCGGCATGGACAAGCTTCCAGCCCGATTCCTCACGCTCTTCAGCACGCTCCTCTTCAGTAGGCACGCGGTTGTAGCGGTTGATGTCGCGGTGCAGGCTTCGCATCAAGATCATGCCGACCATGCCGCTCAAGAACAGCACAATGAGCAGCGCATTGACGATCGAGAACCAGTGCACATTCGCATTGCCCGAGCCGGCCTCGAAGTACACGTCCCAGCGCGTGCGCCACTCCTTGTCATTGTCTTCGCGCCATTCGATACTGTACGTCCAATACACGTGCGCTTCGCCCGACTTGTTGCGCGACAGAAACATGGGACGCCGCAGCTCCGGTGAGTGCTTGCAAGCATCCATCTTGCCCGTCTCGGTGTTAAACAGCTTGGTCGGGTACTCAAAGCTGAACGGAAGCACCCAAAAGTCGACAATGCGGCCTTCGTCTGGCGTCTCTGTGCCGATTTCGTTGTTGTAGCCAATGACGATCTTGACATGGTTGTTGAGCTGCGGCACGACTTCGACCTCTGGGTTAAAACTGCCCAATTCAAAGCCCACGATCATGCTCGTGTCGGGCATCTCCGACTTGACCGGCAAGTTGTCGAGAATCCAGTTCACGCGGTACGAGTCCTTGATCTTGTTTTCGAATTGCTTGATTTCTTCCTCCTTGTACGTCTGCTGACAGAGCACTTTGCACTCCTCGTTCTCCATGAACTTGAGCTATAGAACAGAGCAGAGAGGGGAAACCACAACAACTCAAAGTCAGTATTACGTACGCCAAGTATGCATCGTTACGCCAACCATTGGCACAAACCTCATACGGAGAGCTCTGGATGCGGTTCGCCGTGAGGTACTCGCCCAGGTTTTCCGATTTGTACTCGATCGAGGGCGGTTGGCAGAAGCCAAGCTTGTAGTAATCCAACGGCAGCAGCGTCTCCGAGGACGTGAGACTGTTCACGAAGAGCGGAATGGTTTCGCCTTTCTTGTACGTCGTCATTTGCACGCCCGGCAGCGAGAACGCATCGCTTTGGCCGGCCATCAGGCCCACCGCAGCGAGCGCGACGACATGAGTCAACTGCATCTTCGCTTTCGGTCTGTCGGCTTCCCTGTATCTACGTAAGATGGAACGGCTTGCTCTGCTTCCCTTGGTGATGTGTCCACGTACGTTGACGTGGAGCGGACTGTATGACTTGGGGCAGTCGTTTGGTCGGCGGAAACGTACCGGACCGACTCGACACACCCAGAAAGCGATCTCCTGCGCCGTTTATGGAACCTTTTCATTATGTCTGGTACTGTACACTTCTGTGAAAATTTCAAACGTGTTATGAAATATTCGGCAAGCGTTTCTAACAGTTCGTAATTTTCGCAGGTGCCCAAAAATATGGTAAATCCATGTGGAGAAGCCGGAACTTGTCGTTCTCAAACACCCTTTTGCGGTTGCAATACCCTACAGAACTTTACTGGACAATGTATTCTTCTACTATGCGACTGGCCAAGTTCCCCATCATCGTTGGCTGGGTCGGCGTAGATCCGCAGCTTGTTGTCGTACTTGGCCTTGCTGCTGTTGATGGCGATGATGACACTGAGATGGCAGTAGCCGAGAGCCCTCGAGCCCCCACAGCTCCACCAGGTGAAGAGCTACATCGAGTCGGACGGGATGCACTGCCGACGCGAAGCACGTCAAAGTACGAATGCAAAACTTCGAAACTCGGACTGATCGACGCGTCAATGAAACTGGAGCCTTCTGGGCTGCTGCGGCAGCTCACGGCGGAAAGCGAGCCACGAGAGGATACGGACGAACGATCCCCCGGGCCAGGGATCGCGAGCGGGCCACTCCGTCGCACCGAGGTCACACTCAGGAGCACGCCGTCATCGTCGTCGGATTCCTCATGGACACACAAGCCGCGTGTGGCATCGTTAAACACTTGGCCTTCTAATGCCGACCGCAGCCGTGCACTCTCTTTCCGCAACGCCTCAAGTTCCTGATTCAGCTCCGTGTTGGTCTCCACTTGGTTCTGCAGTTTCTGATGTGCGTTTGTGAGCTGCTCTTGGAGCTCCCGTTGCGTGACCTGCAACTCCTTAGCCCAGGCATCCTGCGAAATTACAACATGCAAACCAATACAACAGTCAGTATAGCTACTCAGTCATCGCCAGAGGAGAGACCATCTTCTGGACACGAAAAGAAACCTGCAATACCCGGGATTCATTCGACTCGAGCGACCGCAAGTAGAATGAGCTCCAGATTGCCAGAGAGCTCGTGTGCCACTTGAACTGCAGCACTGGAGGCGATCGATCCGTTGAGCCGGTTCCTTTCAGTGGGACAATGTAGAACGGATTCAAAAAGTCGTTCGCTTGGTCGTCACCGGCCAGCAACGTCCACGCACTGATGCATCTTGTGACAGTCATGGATCCCTGTAGATAAAAAGGCACCACGGTCAGTTTTTCAAACATCCAAAATATAACCAGAAACACTGAGCGTCCGTACCATTCGAGACTCCTCACAGTCGTGGAGGAATGTGCCACTTCGCTTGGTATACACTTCGTCCAGGAGCGCGATGAGATACCTCTCATTAAACTCAAACGAGCACGGAAACTGCCGCATCAGCTGCCACACTGCGTCGACAAACTGCATGAATACTGGTGACGTGCTGTCGTCTTCCCAGTAGTTCGATCGATCACTCGTGTGGCCCGACCGCGCTCGAAATTGGTGGCCAAACGCGCACCACTCTTGCTCGATCAGAATCTGGAAGCCTTTCACGGTTCGGTAGAACGGATCGATGCACAGCTTGGTCAACGCCACGATCTGGGCCGTACGATCCCAGCCATCCGAACAGTGGATGACTAGACTGGTCGCTTCATCGACGACCTTTGTGACACACATCGAACAAGACACGAGAACGGACCGCACATGCTCCAGCCATCGCGTGCCTTCCAGACAAGACCACCAGTTGGATCGCTCGTTGCCTCGCACTTCGTACTTGATCAGATCAAACAGCTTGCGTATCGAATCCCGCATGGAGTGGATGTTCTCGATACCCATGAACATGATGTTGGCGTCCTTGTAGTTGTCCAGCCTACATTAATATAGTTACATCACCAATAGCGACAAAGCGTTAGACAAAAGCCCCTCCCATGAGATGCACCAGCAAAACAAACGTACACTTCGAAGCCGCCACCTAACGCGATATTGCCATAGGCACTTGTCTGCGTGTTACAGTAGTGGGTTAGACAGACTTTCTGTAGACGGTATCGGAGTGCTTCGGACTCACCTGGCTACGACAGTCAATGAACAGCAACCGTCCTTTGGATTCCTTCTGCAGCGCTGTCATATACGCTTCATCCGCTGCACAGCGTTTCCGCCGCAAGCCAACCAGCGGTTGTGAACATCTCGCAATCACGGCATCGTTTTTGTAGCGGAACGTGACGGCCGGGACGCGCCCTCGCGCACGGAAGTGGCTCATTTTGCGCAACTCGCCATCCGAGATCGCCGCCGGTACGATAAACGTCGTCGGGTACGTCGGACTCATCTTGTAGTTGCTGTTAATCTGTGTGACACGGTAGCCGCCGACTTGATGGGACGACCGTGGGGTCTTAAAACCGAGTCGCACAAACTCTGCCGTTGAGTCAAACACTTTCCACCCGTCCGTATCAGGAAGCCGAGACACGTCCGCACACGCGTACGCCACATGGAGCTGCTTCGACGTGAGTGCCTTATTGATGCGAACGTACAAATCGCTAGATACAAGCGTCGGAAACCACAAGTCAGAACTCTATAAGGCAGCAACAACAGATAGCGTCGGCCACCGAACAAAAACTTACCCAGACGTGAGTTCATAGGGAAAGTTGAACTTGACGATCTCAAAGTTCTTGCACGAAATCTCGAGCTGGCTCATTGTCGTCGCAGAGCCGTTCTTGCTGGGCACACGGCACTCGTATAGCTCTGCGATATTGTTGAGATGGACCTCTACGACCTCTTGCACTCCTCGCCCTTTGAACCCAGCGCCGGAGCCACTCGTCCCATCATTAGCTTCGTCTGGTCCGTAGAACGAGAGGAACAAGAGTCTGAAGTTGGTCATGAACAGTGTGCCATGCTTGGTGTGAGGGCGCGGCGCGGCCATGGAGGCCGAGAGGGTCACGCCCGCGAGACCCATTGCTGACTTATCACACAGCGCGTGCGCTTTGAACTGGACAGCTTCGCCCACGTACAACGCTGAGACGGGATTCTCCATGACGAGATACATGCTCTCCGACACGTAATGCGTCTACGGCGTGGCCACCAACATGACGCGCGTCAGCTCTACAGCCCCCCACGAGGACCGTTGTGATTCAGTACGTACCGCGTGGTCTAACTCCTGTCGGTCCACAGACGTCCATGAGTCATCGTCCGTGCCGCGCTTCTTGATTGAACTCGTGCGCCGCTTCAACTCGGCTAGCGACGGCGTCACGCCACCTCCCGTGTCGACACTCGGCGCCATCACTGCGCCGTTGTCAGGCATTCTATCCATTGAGTGGCAAACGCTGGTCGTGCTGGCGTCACAGATATCGTTACGTGGCGACGCGTCTCTTGAAGATGCGGCTGGGCGTCGTCCTCTTTCTTGCGGCGTTCGTTCGTTCGCTCTCCCTCGTTCGCTGGGTTTTTATTGGTTTCTTTTTTGTTGGCGTGGGACATTTTCTACCAAGAAACTCACTGTTTTAGACGCTGTTCTTACATATTTTTACCCATTCTAGACAGAAAAACAGTGTATTTTCAGAAATAGACGAGCGGCAGTATCAGTGTAGCCATCTGGCCCTCTAGAACTCATCGCCATCCCAGAAGTCCTTGTCCAGCACGTAGTCACCGGCAAGCGCACAGCCCGTGGAGACCACTGAGCCGGCCTCTAAGTAGTGCACACCGTCCGGCGCGACACCGCTGAGAATCACGTCGCCGACCTTTGTCGCACGCTTGACAGTCTTGAGGGAGCACGTGCAGCCGTCGAGATCGCTGTCCAAGTGCATCGTGTCGTGCTGGCCGTTCTCGTCCACGACTTCGTCGTTGAAAAGAGCCAGCTGCACACGAAGCTGTCCAACGATCGTGTCGTCGGCTTCGATGGGCAGCATCTTGTCTTCGAAGCAGCGGCCAACTAGAAGTTCCAGCTTGAAGCAGACTTCGCCAATGAGCTCACTACAAACACCCACGACAAATGCCGTTAGTACAGGCAACGTACGTCACGACACATGCACGCACGTACTCCTTCAAGTGGTTGTCGTTCATGACACGGATGATGAGAAAGTCGTGCTCTATGCAGCGCACGCCAGCCGTCACGGCCTCCATCCACTTCGGGTTTTTGCCTGCAATAACAGAGCAAAAGTAGATGCCAACAATGAGATCCATATCGTTATTCTCTACACAGACATATGGCCCTTTGTTTACCTCCATTGTCGTGGGTTTTCGTCTTGTACACCATTTCTTCAGGTGTCGGCATGCGACTTCGGCTAATGAAGACCTGGCAGTACGGGTCCTGGGTACCGATGGACTGGATGTCACGAAGCTTGTCACCAGTGACAATCGACAGGAGCAGCTTAGATCTTCCGGGAAGGAAGTGTTGAGGGTACTGGCCGAACTCCGCACGCGTGTGGGTCGTCGGGTTCTCTGATCCGGGAAAAAAGTGTAAGTTAACAACGCCAATCAACACACACAAACGCAACTGCGCTGATGTAGACTCACCGTGTGCAAGCGCCAAGTACATGAGCACGCGCACAAAGCCCTTGGGCGTGAGAGCAAACTCCTTTTCCATCGAGCGGCCGCGCGACAACTCGCGCATGGAGACAGCGCATTCGCCAATCACGTTACTACGCACCAATACACACGCCACGTCAGCAAACAGAAGACCAACTACACATAACCAAGCTCAACGGACCTGCCCACCCAGTTTTCGTTGAGAATGCGGATCTTGAGCACGTCCGAGGCCACATCCGTGACCAGGACCATGCCCTTTTCATTCCAGATTGGGTCCGTTCCTACATTCACCGTAACATCAGCGTCCAAGTTTCCGCAAAATCCCTCCACAGTACTCAGAAAACAATGAATCTACCTCCGTTGTCATGCGTGGTGGTCTTGAATTGAGGTGTACTTGGCTCTTTGCCGTGCGACACGAGACTCACGGAGCAGTACGGGTCCTGCACGCCGAGCTTCTGCGTGTTCTTGAGTCCGCGCGCGCCCAGCACCGTGAAATAAAGGATCGAGTCATTGCGCAAGACACCTCCGTTGCCCGCGAGCGAGCCGCGCGAGGAAAGAGTCGACGACGCCGTCGATAGAGAGCGCATGGCTGGATGTTGTTGTTCTGTTCGTCTCGGTTCGACTCTTGTGAACCCAACACACTGATTTGTTGACCAGGCAAACCAGGAAAATCTTGAGTTGGGGAACAAATATGGTTTCTGCAAAAACCGATTCGAGTCAGTTATAGAAATCATCCACCCAACGAAGTGATTTGGGATTTTGGGTGCAAAGCAGCGTACCCTACAGTTGACTAGGTATTTGTATACTGCCTTCTGTTTGAATGCGTAACCTTTGCCTCTCTTTCTGCATAACTCTCTCTTGCAGTGCACATAACAGAGGTTCCGACTGCCATCCAGTTCCGCATTTTCCGTTTGTGTGGAAGCGAAGCCATCATTACAAAATCCACCCAAGATTGATCCACGACAACAATGGCTCTTGAAAACGTGCTTTCGTTTGACGGTGAGCGCGAGCTCGTGACGGCGCCGCGTGCGCAGGAGCTTCTCCACGCGTACGACCATGTGCTGCTCGCACAGGAGACGCCAGTGTTCACGCACATTACGCTCCGTAACAAGAGCTACACGATCGAGGCCGCGCAGGTGATTGCGGCGTTTTTCACCACGCTGTACGAGCGTGGCGCGTTTGCCGAGCTCACGAGCGTCGACTTTGCGGATATGATCGCCGGTCGTCCAGAAGATGAGGCGCTGCAGGTGCTGGCGACGCTGTGTGACGCTCTGCAGGGCATCAAGACGCTCACGCGTATCGATCTCAGTGACAACGCACTCGGTGAGAAGGGCGTGCGCGCGTGCTTTGGTCTGCTGCTGGACCAGGAGCAGCTCACGCACGTGTACTTCTGCAACAACGGCATCTCGGCGGCCGCGGCGGCTGTGATCGCCGATGAAGTGCTGCTGTTCCGTGGCGAAGACGCGCCCACCAAGCTTGAGACGTTCCACTTTTACAACAACATGAGCGGCGATGGTGGCGCCATGGCGCTTGCCAAGCTCTTGCCGCGTTGCCCGCTTCTTCGCGATCTGCGGTTCTCGGCCACGCGTGCGCAGCGTGCTGGCAGCCTCGAATTCGCCAAGGCGATGCGCAGTCTGACCAAGCTGGAGAAGGTGGATCTCAGTGACAACACATTTGCCGGTGAGGGCGGCGTGGCTATCGCGGCGGCGTTTGCGGTCCAGCCAAACCTTGTGGAAGTGAACTTGCGTGATGCTGCGATCGAAGACGAAGGCATGGTCGCGATTGCGGGTCCACTCCAGAAGCTGGCGGGCCTCACGTCGCTCGATGTCTCGGGCAACGATCTCACTGCCGAGAGCGTGCGCGTGCTGGCCAAGAGCCTGCGCTTCCTGCCGGCGCTGCGTGTGCTGCAGGTGGAAGAGAACGAGATAGGCTCCAGCGGCGCCAAGGCGCTGGCCAAGGCGCTCAAGAAGTCGACGCCCGTGCTTGAAAAGCTCATCGCGAACGTGAATGAGATTGGCACGTCGGGCGCGGTCGCGCTTGTCGAGTCGGTCGTGGACAAGCCAGCGTTCAAGACGCTCGAGATCGACGGCAACATGATCTCGAGCGAAGGTGTAGATAAGATCATGGCGCTGCTCGAGGCCAAGGTGAAGAGCGACGTGCTTGGTTCGCTGGAGGACAATGATGAAGACGGTGATGACGATGATGATGACGAAGAGGAGGAGGATGAGGAGGAAGAGGAGCAGGCTGTGTCGCCCCCACCAGCTCCATCCAGCGCTTAAGATCTGAGCCCACGTAGTCGTCTGGTTCGCTCCCCGCAGGAAGACGATAGCGAAGCTGGAAGGTTGAAGATAAGTAGAGAACAGTGACGGGATGGAAAGAACCGCAGTGCATGTAGTAGATCTAGAACTAAGGATAAATGAAACAACAACGACAGGTAATCGCAAATTCGTCCTGTATGATCAAACCCGTTCGCTCACACGGTGGACCACATCTCCCGCGTGGAAAGCTCCGTCACGGGCGCGTGGCTCTCGAGTCGCAAGTTGAGAGACGTGGCCACGAGCGCACACACGTCGTCCATGGGCATTTGCGCCACGAGGCGTCGCACGAGTCCAGCGTCCTGGCGCATCGGGTTTTCCTCCAGCGGGCAACTCGCTGGGATCGA
This sequence comes from Pythium pectinolyticum, assembly GCA_023336095.1. Classification (NCBI taxonomy): domain Eukaryota; phylum Oomycota; class Peronosporomycetes; order Pythiales; family Pythiaceae; genus Pythium; species Pythium pectinolyticum. Next base: position 20,036 of record JAADWC010000014.1, on the reverse strand, counting down.
CAGCACGTAGCGAGCGAGCCGCGCCACGTACGGGTACTTGACGCGCATACTATGCCACCACTCGAGTGGATTGGCACGCAGCGAGATCCGCGACTCGTCCTGTAGAAACGAAATCTCGACTTCGAGCAAATTGGTCGACTTGGTGAGCTCCAGTGTCGACTTGGACGCCGTCAGCAGTAGCTCCTCCTGTGCACAGGACGCCAAGTTGGCCTGGAGATCGTCCCAGAGATCGCCACCGTTGGCAATAGCATCCCCACTGTTGGTTCGCCCTGTAGCATCCCCGTCTCCACCACCAAGACCTCCTCCTCCCGATCCGCCATTGGCTGTTGTCTCCACCGTCTCGGTCTCCGTCTCAGTCTCCGTGTCGTCCACGAGTCCACCTAGCGTGTGTTCATGCAGTCCATTCAGCTCGGCCTGTGCATCGCGGTCTTCCTTGAGCTTGTTCATCCCCGAGATCTCACACGCCTCCGCCTTGACCACGTCCCAGAACTGCGTCGCCGTCAAAGCGCCCTTCAAGATGAACGGCCGTGTGCGTGGATCTAGCAGTGTCGCTGACCACAACCAGTTGAAACTACTGCGCTGTGACGATGGCCACGCCTCGTCTGGCTCGACAAACAAATACCCAAACGCCGCTGCGAGCTGCGCCGACGCCACGCTCTTGAGTGCGACCATATCCTCGGGCAGCTCCTGGCCGTCACACGCCGACGGCGCGCGCAACTTTTCCAGCAGCGTAAACACGGACGGAATGATCAGCGACGACGCCACGTATTTTTCGTGCTGCAGCTTTTCCACGGCCTCGGCAAACGGCTTGAGCAGCGACGCCAAGTAGCCCACGCGCTCCCATTCGTACGCCGACAGCGACGCCAACTGCATGAGCTTGGACAAGTCCGTGCTGCCGTCCTTGTGGAGCTCAAAATACCGCTGCAGTGTCGGTGTCATCTTGAGCGTGAGCGTGAGCACGTCGTAGATGCAGTGGACACCCACCGTCAGTGCACGCAGCGCCTTTTCGAAAAGCTGCGTAAACACCTCGGCGTCCATGCGGAACTCGGTGACCATGATCGCACGCATCACGACTCGCGTGTGCTTGCTTTGCTTGATATGTGCGACCAAGTGGAGCACTTTGAGAAGAATGTCGCGGATCGTGTGGCCCGTGAGCACGTTGGGCAGCTCTGTGAGAATACTCGATGGGATCTCGGCGCTGCACAGCGTGCTGAGGATCGGACGCGTGTGGCTGTGGGTGCTCTCGCCGACCGGCTCGACAAACTGGGCGCTATCAAACAAGCGACCAAATGAGCACTCCATGGTCTCTTCAGATGATGATGATGCAGATGACTCGGTTTCACTATAGCCAGCGCCGATGAGGAATGCGTGGGAGACCGCGACGCCCGTGATCGTCGATACCATGATCTCGCGAAGCAGACTCGTGACACTCTCCACACTGTGGAGATTTTTGGCCGCACACAGAGACGCATAGTGGCGCTGCTGGCTTGGCTCGACTGCGATGAGATTCGGCACGTACTTGTGTTGTGGCACAGATTGCAGTGCCGTCGTGAGTGATGCGCTTTGCTCGAGATAATGCGAATTGTGTTCACGACTCGCCAGTGGTACGGGCACCACACACAGACAGCGGCGCACGAGATTGAACTCTTGGTCCAGCGTGACGGCGAATACACCGACAAGCTGCGGCTCTAGCGAGTTCGCAGCGGGCCACTCGACCACTTGGAGATGTACGCCCTCCACGCTCTTGAGCTGGGCAGCTACACGCTCGTGGATATCTTCGACCAGCTTCTTGGACTGCGCTAAAACCGCCTGTCGCCCAAACACGCTCGCCACCGTGGTCGCGTCCTCGAGAAGAAGCGTACCAGTAGTAGTAGTACTACTACTACTCCTTCCACTTGGAGTAGAAGTCATCGGCAAAACTCCCTGGCATTCGTTCAACAAGCTACGGAACGCCATACTGGAGCAGAGATCAAACGGTACCATCTCGCGGACACACATGTACGCTGCGGCCTCACGGACACGGTCCAGATTGACCACACGCTTGTCCATCGCACCTCCGCCCACAAGCGTAGCTCCTCCACCAATAGCTCCACCGCCCATCGTGAGCGCGTACTCGGTAAAGAACTGGTCGCTTGGCGACTGGCGTCTCGCTCGCTTGGCCGCGCGCGGTCGAACGGTGCTAGTGGTGGCATTACTGACTGGCTCAGTGTCCTCTAAAAACCGCGCGCTATCCTCCAGACTCGCCAATCCCGAGGAGCTGCCGGTGAGAGCTGCTGACGGAGATGGATGGGCCGCAGTCGTTCCCGTTGTTGTTGGTGGTGCTGTCTCGGCCACGGGCTTCTTCTTGCGGCCGCGCTTGCCGGCGCCCACCATCTTGTGCATCTGCACTTGTTTCTTTTCGCCCACGTGCTTTTCGTAGACCAGTGGGTGGTTCTCTTTCAAGTGGCGCCACAGATTCGAGGTCACGCTCTTGCTAAAGCGCACACACGACTTGCGTTCTTGTTTGCCCTCTTGGCGACAGAGCCGACACCGTGCGATGGACGATTCCTCTCTGCGCTTGAGCGACAGCGTGGTCTCGATCTCGTAAAACCGGTACACGGCCGACACACTGGCGTTTGGATGCGTGCCGGGCACGGTGGGAATTGTCTGCGGAAGCTCGGATGCACCAGTAGTAGCAGTAGCAGCAGCAGTAGAAGTAGTTGGAGTCGTACTATCAGTACTGGTAATCGCAGAAGCTGTAGTGGCGGCGACGACGGCGGCAGTGACGTCGTCCATGGTGTCGCGGTGGAGCAGATCGTCGTCGGCGTCGTCCACATCGATGCCAAGTGAGAGACTGTGGACTGCCACAGCGGCACCAGCGTCGATGCTATCGGCCGTGGCGGCATGAGGGACGGCACTAGCCGCTACGGTCGCCATGGCCGTGGACACGGCGGTTGTGGTGTCGACGCCAACAGCGGACGTAGCGCCTGCATCGTACAGTGCCGCATGCGCTGACGCAGCGACATCCGTCTCATCCATTGTGCTTGGCTTTTGGAGCGAAGAGTGATGGTCTTCAATCGGCGCCAACTCTTTCGTGTTGGCCACCACGATTCACTGTTTTGTTGGTGTCGATTCCAACGATTCGTGAGAAAATCCCCAACAAAAATGAGGGGCCGAATTGCGTGGAAGAGAGGGAGCGAAGCGAATGAAAATGAATTGTGGTCAGAAATTAATTTGGTGTGGCTCACATCATATTGATGTGGTCCCCAAAACCGATCTGCGACGTGGTACGAAGTTGAAGTTGAATGTTGGCACCATGCGCTGTTCGAATAAGTATGATTTGCCTGTTATTGTAACTACTGATGTGTGTGGTGTTGCTGTCAGTCACCAACAACCACCCAACCACCTACAAGAACGCTCTGTGTACACGACAGACTACTTCAAGCGCCGCAGCTCCTCTTCAAAATCCCGCGCCGCTCGGTCCGCTTGTTGCTTCTTGTCTTGTTGCACGTTTTCAGCTTGAGCTTCCGCCGCGAGCTGAGTTTCGGGGATCTTTGGATTGAGCAAATGCAAGCGCTTGGGGTTCAACGGGTCTTGGTTAGCGCGCACGCGGTCCGTTCCTTGCGCGGACTGTGCTGGCGATGCCTCTGGCTGGGATCCACCCATGACTGACTTGTGTAGTAGACGGACTGGGATCGAGACGAAAAGTTGGAAACTGATGAAAAGGCCACCTCCGGTTTCTTTACCCACCCCGCAGATCTGGCAGTTTGGATGAATGCGCCGCGTCCCACAGAAAACAACAACACTGGGCACACCATTTTGGAAAATTTGACAAATAGTTCGTTTGAAACAAAAAACGATGCAACATTCATTTATAAAGCACTTGGAGATCCTTCTCGCAGATCACAGTGCATGAAGCTTGAGCTCGCTACGGTGCACGCGCCTTGTGTTGGTCCTGGCCACCGCCAAGGTGGCTCTTTTGTTCGCGTTCAATCTTGGCCGAGTCGGTCAGCATACTGGCATTCGGATCTTGGTGGCCGTGGATCTCAATGGCGTGCGGATCTTTCTGTGGCGGCGCCGCGCGCTGCTTCTGGAGCTGCTCTTTCGACGGCTCCACCGTTGGCATGGTCGTGGTTTGTTGCTTGACTTTCCCGTAGTTCTGTGGTTGGATGAGCTGTGGGCGGAGAGGATTCCGGAATGGAGAGAGAGTTTAAAAGCCTGGGTCCTTTGGGACACTCAAAACAGGAATCACTGGGACGTGGCGCTGTCATGTCTCTCTCATTCGCAAGCCCCCTCCACTCTGCTCTCTCCCCTCCCATGCACTAACCATCCCACAAACAAATTGTTTGGAGAGACAACACCATAAACAACGGACCATGGCAACACCAGGCGACAAGACGGCAGCGCCGAGTATGGGCGAGCGTGAGCGCGGCTACATGGCGTCCAAGGCGGCACTGGAGAATCTCGACAAGTCGCTTGTGACGGATGCCAGCAACAACAAGACTACTACTAGCACCAACACAACAGAACAACCACCACCAGCGGCGAAAGAAAATGAACAACAATCGGTCATCACATCCTCACAACTTGGTGCACAAGCCACGGAACTGAAGCAAAAGCGGGACGCATCGCGTGCTGCCACCGAGACGCCGTAAGCCATCTTGAGACAAAGAAGATCACATCAACGAAAACGAATATATGTTGAGTTCATTATGGAGTTTAAAGTTCAAAGCGATTCGGCAATCGGATCCAATCGTACATGAAACAGACCACTTTACGGCGCTTGGGCTCGCCGGCAAATGCCAGAATATGGCGACACACGTCTTGGTTGAGCTGCCATGGCACGGCACCAAGAAACGCGAGCTGACTGGCGGTCGGCAGCGGCGTTTGCAGCACGGGCAGTGGCTTTAAATGGAGTTTCTGGAGCTCCTGGCGATGGCGTTCCATGCCAAACGGCGTGATCCGCACGCCAATGTGGCGAAGTGTGGTATTGCAGTCGATCAACGGGATCATCTCGCTAAGTACGCTTTCGTGGAGATAGTTGTCAAACACAAAGTCCTGGAGAAGGCGGTGCAGTGGATGTGAGGCACTATTGCAGAGCCGTAGTAGCTCTACGATGCTCGACTTGTCCTGCACCGCCGTGTCTTCTAGTGAAAGTGACTGGAGTGCATGGCACAAACCGTGTTCGTAGGCTTTCACGACGCAGTTCAGACTCGGGAGCTGCGCACGCTGGAGACGAAGTCGCTGGAGATTCGGACACGCTCGGAAAAGCGTGGCAATGTCCGAGTCTTTGAGCTCCCACCGGTCCACGCTGAGCACAAGTGTCTCTAAGTTACGGCCCACACAAGCGAGCAGCTCCAGGATCTCGTTCATTTCATCGTCGCTGCCTGGACAAGTTGGAAGCTGCAGATACTTTAGTCCTTTGTGTAGGGCGGGTGCGCTGATACTCCTTGTGGCGGGATACGACGAGTGGTGGCGAAGCTGCTGGATCCCGAGGAGCTCCTCCGCTGGATTAGATTCGGTTCTGAGCATTGAGAGCATGGCGGTGATCGCCGTACGCGCAACGGCACCGTCCGTGAAGATGAGGCTCTCAATAGAGCTTGGCGACCGTGGATCCAACAGTGCGTACGCCTGCCACATGGCCATTCTGCGTCTTTCGTCAGGAGCTCCTTTGATGGACTGGCAGATCTCGAGCTTGTGAAGACCCCGTGCATTTCGTAATGCGTTCCAGAAGCATGCACTTACAAGTCGGGATGAGTTTTCGACCACGAGACTCTGGATGGCGTTCACTGGATCGTCAAGCAGCGCCACGAGGCTTTTTCCACCGTGGAGAGCTACGTCCGCGACCACTGGACAGAAACGTAGCGAGTCGATGGTCACACCTGTCAACTGGATCGTGCGCAAAAGTTGGCAACACTGGATGTCCATATCCAGTGAACGCACATCCAGTGTCAGTTTGTCGAGCCGTAGTAGTGAGGAAGATGAAGACGACTGAAGCCCACGAACCATTGCGTCACACCGTCTCATGTACAGGTCACTGCCCCGAGACATATCCACAAGCGTCGCGATGAGCTGCAGCTTCATGGGCACCGCCGCCAGTGGCTTACGTGGTACTGATGGTGCTGTAAACGCACGCAAAAGCCACTTGCGCGTGCGCATGTATCGAAGGCTACGTGGCGTCTTATCTGCCCACATGGCTGTGTACACGTCGATTGTATCGTATTGGAACTTGCCGTAGGCGATATGGCGTACTGCTAGTCGCGGCTCAAGCTCTTCACGTAAATGGTTTGCTGGGAAAAAGTCGCTTGTTCCACACAGCACGCGCACGACTTGTTCCCATGCGTGGTGTTCTGGATCCACTTGAAGCGCCAAAAGCACCAGTTCAATCGCGTCTCGGATCTTGCGGCGCAGCCGTGGCGAGATGGCGTCGTCGCTCTCGTCGAGTGTGAGCACAAGCGACTCGAAGCGACTCTGCGTGCGGAGCCCTTCTTGTCCGCGTTCACTCGTGTAGCGCACGCTGAGGCGTCCACGCAACACGCGGCACCAGCGCACGAGCGGCGCCCAGCGCTTCCTAGCAATCACGGTATGCGGACAGCGCTTCTTGTGGCGGTGCGAAAGCGCGCATCTCCGCAGAAACGACCGCAGATTAGACAGCATCGTGGTGGGATGGAGAATCACAGACTGATGCAGAGCCTCTGCACCTGCTGGACTCTGATGGATGTGGCCGTGGCCATGGACGTTCTGTCAACGGGCACCGTCAGCTGCAGAAGCTGCTTCGTCTTGAAGTGCAGCGTGAGAGCGCAGCGCTGACCCTTTGTCGCCACAAATGGCCAGTTTTCGAATTTGCGATCTTGCTTCCATTTTGAGTTTACGACCATGGAAAGATTTTCCAACTGCGTCGTTCCACTTTTTTGTTCCACAGAAAAAAAAGATCGGAACGTTCGAAAAAAAATACCAACAACTCAGAATGGCTGCAAAACTTGTTGGTTCGTGTTGGCTCTTTTAGAGGGACTTGTCCTTTCTCGAGAAATACACGCATAGTTTGGGAATCTGAATGGCGCCATCCGCCAGCACTCACATGAGAAAACGACCTCCTGGTCCCCACCGTTTTTTTGTTGGTGCCGGTGGCATCCCCAGCTCAAGAAGCGGATCGCCATCACGCTGATGACGCGACCAGAGACAGTTGTGGTCGGGATGGAAGACCCGCAGAAGCGTCGGGTGGTCGCACTCGGCGAGTGGCGCGCAGTCCGCTTGACGTGGGATCCACAACGTGCGTAGAAGTCTCAATCCGACCAGAGGCGACACATTCTGGATATTGGTCTTGGCGAGATTAAGCTCATAGAGTCTCGTCAAGTGCACTAGTGCACCAACATTCTTGGTGGGGACTCGTGTGCACGTGGACTCGATCGCCAGTGTCTCGAGACTCGTCATCTCTTGAACAATGGATAGGTCGTGGAAATGCATGCCAGCGAGACGCAGCTTGCGCACATTCACGAGCCGGTTGAGAAACGCATGGGTCCGAGTTTCACCGCATTGCCACATGTCGTCAAAGAGATCTAGCTCTTCGAGCTGCGTGAGAGTGCCGACCGCCGAGAGATCGCACTCGATCGACGAGATGATGATCTTGAGCGAACGCAGTGAGTGGAACGAGCGGATCCAGTCGAAACTCGTGAGTTCTGGCTTGCAAATGCCCAGCTCCAAGTGTTCCAGTTGACTGAGCCGTGGCAGCGATGTGTTGGCGTCGATGTAGCCAATAAACTTGAGCCGCTTGAGACCAGAGAGCTGCATTAGGACTTGGGCAGCGTTCCTGGTGGCGATTTCCGCGTAGACTGCTCGCTCATCTCGTGTCATGTGCACTACTGGTTCCGTATCTTGGCTGATTGACAGTGTTGTGAGCTGTGAAAACTGGAACGGTGCGAAAAGATCCTCTGGATCGGGGCCAAGGAGATCAGCTCCTCCACGGAAACGAGAGCCACGACTCTCTGAAAGCGACAAATGGAACTCGTGGAGATGCTCGAGAGACTCTAACGCACGGAATTCCTTGCCAACGGCGTGGGTAATCACTCGAAGGCTTGGCAGTTTTGATAGCTGTGCTATAGTGCCGCTGAGGATGAAGCGAGAACCGGTCACGTTGATGGTTTCGAGCTGGGTGAGCTGTTGGACCAATTCCTGTTGCTGGATATCCTCAGACGTACTCGAGGCCACTCGCGATCGTACGTTGGAGAGTGTGAGATGCTTGAGCGACGGGGCCATTAGCACTAAATCGCCTGCACCTTCAATGGTGCAGGATTCCAGGTACAAAGTGTGGAGCTTGGAGTGGTTGCGGAGTGCGGGGATGTGGACCAGCATGGGAAGTTGGCGATGTCTAGTCACCTTGAGAATGCGCAGCTGCTGCAAGTCGGCGATGCAACTCAGATCAGCTGCGATCGTGTCTTCCATCACAAGCGACTGCAGCTCCGGGAGGCAGCCGAGATTCGATACATCACGGACTTCTGCACGGTTGAGTGTGAGCGCACGTAGCTGCGTCATGCCCACGAGACGAGGCAGGCGTACAAACGCTGTGTCGGATAGATCCAGCTGGGTTATACGCGGAAGCCGCGCAAGTTCATCGCATATCTTGGTCGCTGTGAGAAAGTCGCCTTTGTGGAGAGGAACGACACGGACGCGCTGGATTTGTTCCCCCAGCTCAGTGTCCACCAAGAGATCCACATGCCAGCGCGTCGCCACGTGGATACACTGGAAATGCGATGCTCGACCTGGGTTACGGCGCTCGATTCTAGTCAAGAGAGTACGTGCGCGGTTCTCGTCCAATGGCGGCAAGACGAGAATTGATGGGCGTGCATCGCGAAACGTCTGGAACGGGGAACGGCGCGCATCGGAGGAAACGCAGCAGAGGGAATCGACGTCGTGACTTGTTAGTAGCTCGTAGACCACGTGCGCCGTGTCGTGGGGCAGTCGGAAGAGTGCATGGGCCACCACCATCGTGGTTGCCGTGTTGACTTTTTTCGGGTTTTCTTCAACAGGGAGAATGCTGGCCAGGGCAAACAATTTTGGTAAAGGGCTTTAGGGTTTAGGTTTAGGGTTCACACTTACACTGTGGCAATTTGAGCTGAATTAGGGATGCTCTGGAGTCCAGAGCCCGGACCGAAGCCGCAAAAATCCCTAATCCTTGTCTAAATTTGTTTTGTTTTCTCGTAGTCTGTTTTTAACTAGGGAAGATTCGCCCGAATTAGGGATCCAACCTGAGTCAAAGGTCCACTATTAGGGTCCTGTTATCCCGTTCAAAAAGTGAACCCAAAGAGAGAGCAACAATCACGCAGTGCCGCCCCCTGATTCAGGGCCTGAACTCGACACAATCCAGGATGAGCCATCCCCTTACAGGCCGTGCGGCGCTCGAAGATGCGCTGTCCGCATACATGACCGCGTTCCAAGGCGGAAGCAATACGGAAGTCCTTCCGGCATCGTTCCAGGACCGCTTGGAGACGCTGGTGATCAACTTCATGAATTTTTCGCCGTCTACTCAACAAGAAGAAGAGGATCTTGCGCTTTACTCCAACCCATCCAGTATTCTCCGTGAGATCGCCGAGCTGTATGTGCTACTGCTGATTTTGCATCGCGACACGAACCACGATCTGCTTCTCGCGGATGGCCGGCTTCGTCTGAGTGGCTGTGCGAGAGAAGAGGTCCCCGCGCGCGTGCAGTTCTCCTTCGAGCTTACCAAGGCGATCGATCATTCCGAAGAGCTCACTGACTGGCGTGCGCTTGTCGAAGTCTCGCACGAACCGCTGCGGGACGAATACTACACGGCGCGCCGCAAGATTCTTGCGCTCTATGGAGTGGACGAGGCGTTTGTGGAGGGCAAGAGCGGCCATGTCTCAATTGTCTTGAGCATTCGCTCTGCCGACGACCCCGATGATAGCCCCTCTTTGCTGTATACGCTCCCCAATCGCGTCGCTCAGCTGCAGGCTGCGCAGAATGTAACTACTGCCATTGCCATGCCAGAGAAGCGAACGCGTCTCTTCTTTGATGAGATCGCGATCGACTGCAAGCTCGAGTCGCCTTCTGGGATCTGTCAGTTCGTGCGTAGCATTCTTCCTGCGCCCGTCTCAGTTCGTGAACTCTCAGTCGAGCTGTCACCCGAATGGACGCCAGAGGATGGACGTGCTTTCACAGCCGCCGTCGATGCTGGCGTCACTGAGCTCTTGACTCTGTCGGCGCGCAGCGCCAGCCAAATGCTGCTTGCTCTCGAGATTTTTGCCCATGTGCAACACGTCAAAGCCGTGAAGATCCTTCTCAAATTTGAAGAGAACTGGGGCGAGGACTTTGCCGAGAAGAAGTTTGCATTCTCAGAGACAAACGCCGCTATGTCAGTGTCCACGGGACCCCGAAAACTGACACTGTTGACGTACGAGAGTCCCGCCAACATGACTGACCAAGTCGCTGCTGTGCTTCCCGTGCTAGAGTGCGTGAGCAGTTCCACACGGGCCAAGATCGACCAATGTGAGGAGGTACGACTCAAGACCCGCGTAGACGAGCGCGACATCAGCGACTTTCAAGTCGTGCTCCCGCTCCTATCAGCACTTTCCAAGTCACTCACGACCCTGCAGATGGATTCCTGTTCGTACGTTGAGGACTTTGACCAATGGGCGTATATCGAGTCCCCCGGAGGATTTGATCTCGCTCCGATTTTGCGTGCGTGTCCAAAGCTGCGGTCGCTCACTGTGCAGACCGCGACACTGAACGGGCTCCCGGCGCTGTACGAAAAACGTTTGACCAAGCTAGAGGCGCTGCGCGTGCAGTGGCCACCAGCACAGTCAACACTGGCTCTTGTCGAGGCGCTTGGCGATCCATCGTCCGCGATCGCGCGGCATCTCGTGGAATTCTCGACGCGTCGCAATGAGACTGCACTTGTTACCGCGTGTGTCAAGACGCTGGCGGCCAACAACCCGCGGCTGCGGTACCTTCGCCTTGGTCGCAGCGCTGCGCCGCCCGAACTGACAGCGCAGTTGCTTCAGCATCACCATGAAAAGTTGGCGTTGACGTCGCCAGAGATCGAGCGTGCGTTGGACCAAGTCGCAGACACTGTCGCACCTACAACAAGTGCACGCATGGACGAGAGAGTGCTCGAGACGATTGCAGAGTTTTACGGACCGCCAGTGTACCGCCAGGTCTCTCTGTGGTGATGACAGAGTCCTCCCATCAACTTGAATAGCATGCATGTCACTATCCTTCTCAATGTCACTATAATGTACCCATGTCATTGTTATGAGGGAGTCAGGACTATGTATCGTTGGAAGGCCACAGCCGTCGAAAAACACAAAAATGGACGGAATGGAGCTGCTGGCATCAACTGCGCGCATGTCGTACTTCCACCCACTGCGGTCGGATGTCGCGCTGGAGGTGCTTACACTATCACTTGATGGGCGCGCTCCTGTGCATCATGTGCGCGAGGCTCTGGTCACGCTGCGCGATTTGCAGGCGACTGGAGATGCTGCCGACGAATTCAGACAAGCAATGGCCTCCATCAGTCCGTGGCGCGAGAGTTATCTGTACGCAAAGGGACTTCCACGTGACGCATTCCCTGTTGTCGCAGTTGAAGTTGACTCCCTATCAAGTCTTCTGGCCGCTGAGGAATTCTTCACCGCTCCGTCTCCGGCACTTAGCGTGGATAAGAAGAAAATGGATCTGTTTTTGCGTGTTGACGTGCGCGATTTCCAAGACGACGACGAGGATCACGCGTTTGTGGGCTTGGATTTCTGGTCGCGTGTCGCTTTGGTGCTCGAGCGTATCAAGAGCGACTCTTCCATTTTCCAGTTGACAATGGTGGAGCTGGATCTGGGATCCGTTCACATCGGTGGCGATGACGACGACGCCGGCCAGGAAGCCCAGGCGTTGACCAACGTACTGGATCTTGCGCTCCATGATCTCCCTGCGACGAGGGCGCGTGCGTTCAAGATTTCTCTGGCAATTCGATCATCAAGTAGCGAATCGTTGAGCCAGCAATGGGGCGAATACTTCCGAATGCTGTGTCGTGTTCGCAGTGAAGACAGCAACATGGACCACGGGAACGAATTAGCTGTGAGCTTCTCGGGTGCGTGCAACGCACCAGTAGCCGCTGGCTTTTGGTCGGCAGTGGCATGCAGTCGCGGATACTCGCGGCTCTGCATCGACCAGTCGTTAGACGAAAGCGACAGCGACACCAAGCGACTCATGGCCCAGTACATGGCGCTCACGTTCTCCACACACGCCAACGATATCACACAAGTGGAATGGCGCAAAAAGGAACTGGAAGACTACGAAGTGGACGTGATGACTCAGATCCAGGCCGTCTTGTCGGCGAACGCAGAACTCCTGCGAGTCTTGCGGGACCCAACTGATCTACCTACCGCGACAATGGAGGATATCGCGACTGGAACACACGACTTGGGACTACATGAAGCCACATCGGGCGAACGAATGGACGTGCTCGTACCTGGAGTCGGCATCGTGAACAGTGGTGTGTTGAGTTGTACGGCGGACGCGGGAACCAGCCACACGTATAACTCCAAGATCACGCATTTGCACCTGGAGATTGATCTCCACCAGACGCAGAGTCAGCTCCAAGTCAGGCGTTTGTTCCCACTTTTCGGAACCGCACTGCAGATTCTTCGAGTGGACTCGCCATCGATGGCAGCGCTCACAGCCGAGGGGCTTCTGGCGATCCTCGAGTCGTGCCCACGGCTTCGCCAGCTCTTTGCCAATCAGTTTCAGCTCCCAAGTGAACCCGTGCAAGTCGATCCACTTCGTCTCGTGAGTACAAATCTGATCAAATTGCAGCTGCTTCGTCTCGAGTACCCGCCAAGTCTGACGATTGACACAAGTGCCGCGGAAGCATTCTTTGGGACTGTACTTCCAGTCGTGGGTGCCAAGCTCGAGTATCTGGAGCTGCGAAAGCCCTCGGGTATCATCCCATTTGCTCAGGCGTTCCAAAGGATTGTGCAGTCGTGTGCGGGTCTCTTCCACTTCAAGCTCGAGTGTCTGGACGTCCAGAATCTCGACTCACTGGTCGAATGCTACCGAAATGGAACGAGCCGTGTGTCGTCACTGTACCTGCTCAAGTGTCCCGTCGAGAGCGCTAGTGTAGTACGGTTTGCCGAGTTTCTGAGCGATCGCGCGTGCATTGGCTCGCGGAAACTTGGCGTTCTCCACATCAACCAGACTTCGAGTGAGCCCAACGACAACGTGCAGCTCATGGGTCTTTCTGCTCCTTCGCTCGAGGCTATTCTCGCTATGCTTGAAGAGAACCGGTCGCTCACAGAGCTCTATCTCGGTGTGGCACTGCGACCATTCAAGCGAAAGTTTGATCTCTACGACGAGCAGGAGATCCCCGTTGCAAGCGAATCGTTCCCGATCGAGAACACACTGGCGTTTGTAGGCGCTTTGCAGTCCAAGAACCTATCGTGGAACCCGGAAGTCGTGCGGATGATCACGAAGTTTGCCACGCAGCGCGTGCGTCGCTCGGTTCGCTACGACGTTATCAACCCGCAGTTTGAAATGTGACCCAGAAAAATGTCACTCAAACGAGGTGACCCGTGTCACTCTGTAGAATACTCGCAGTTAGTGACCAAATTTCCCTTGTGCGTGGAAATTGAAGAGAAAGAGAAAGCGACGATGGAAGCGACGGCACTGCAGTTCGCAGACTGGAGATTGGGGGTCTGGTCCCAGACCCCAGAGTATGCGGAGCTACTTCATCTTCGTCTGGTGGAGGGCGATGCGCCACTGCGAGCACGCGCGCGGATCGACGAGCTAGCAGCGTTAGTAGGCGAGTCGAAAATTACGGAATTTAGCGAGGCCATGGCTCTGATTCGTCCACGCGGTTTACGCTTCTTCGTCTCAAAGTGGCTTTGCAAGATGCCGCTGGTCGTGCTGGACATCAATTCGTTCGCCTCTCTGGCAGCCGCGGCGCGTTTCGTGGACACCCCAAGTACCAAGACCAGTACGGACACCGTCGCCGTTTCGGTCGACGTGTCGCTCGTTCTCAACATGCCAACGGACTCCAAGGAGGGCCACAACGACGACGCCGCGTACCTCTTGAAACTTGTTGCGCTTGTGGTGCAGCTCAAGCGACTGGCTCCTCGCTACCGGATCGTGCGGGTCACGATCGACTTCGAGTCGTATGTGTTTCGTGACGCCCGAGTCATCCGCGCCGCCAGCAAGCTCTGTAGAGAGGCACTAGCCGGCGTCACTCAAATCCACACATCTATCTCCATCCCCCATCCAAAGATCGACGATGTGGGCTATTCACTTGCAGCATGGGGAGAGCTGTTCCAGTCGTTTTGCCGCATTGGCGCCGAGAAAAGTGAAGGCGACGAAGAAGAAAAAGGCGACGAACAAGGCGACAATGAAAACGCCATCCCCTCTATAGACGAGCCCACCAGCTTGCGGGTGCGTATCGTCAAAGGTGCGGATACACGTCTCGTGACGATGTTTTGGTCGGCCATTGCGTTCAGTCGTGGGTACACGGTCTTGGAAGTGGACGAATCGCTGAAAGTCGACGCCCAACCTGCGGATGACCAAACCAGCGAGCACAACGCGATCACTTCTCGGTACACAATACTCGCGCTCATCTCCCAGTTCAGCGATGTCAAACGCTTCGATTGGACGCCAAGAAGTTTGTGTGCGCACGTGGTCCAAGCGATGGAGCACGTCCACCGAGCGTGTTCACGATCCGGTCGTGCGCTTGCACCTGTATTATGGCATCGTGAGTGGAGCCAATCCCGGGATGGCCATGTCTTTGAGATCAAAACGCTCAACAAGTCTATCGTAAAGGCTCATGGCTGGGTGCTCCACGACACGCGGAAGGATGAGTGGATCGACGTCTTTGTGGCGGGCTTTGGATAGTGGAGTGTCAAGCGCGCGCAGTGGGAGAGCCTCAAGATCGATTCTTACACCAGCAGTCAGCAGCATGCAGCTCTGCCTCGACTGGATTGTCTGTACTTGGACCAAGGTGATCATCTCAACCAGTCAATGTGGCGGCACGTGGATCGGATCATCCCGATGATAAGTACGTCGCTGGTCAAGATCCAAATCACGAAGACAGGAGGCACGTACGGCCTGACGAGACTTACAACACAAGGCCTGGTGTCAGTTTTGGAATGTTGTCCGCGTCTTCTTCACCTCAACGTCGAAGGTCTCACGTCGTCGGAACGACCCGTCGTGGTGGAGCCAAGTCGCATCGTCTCGATTCGTCTCAAGTATCTGAAACTCAAACTGGAAAGCGACGCAGACAATCTGAACCGCCCAACGTCAGCATTCGACACGTTGTTTGCCACTCTGTTCCCGATTGTGGGCGGTCACCTTGAAGATTTGTTGCTGCTCAATGAGGACAGGGACATCCTGCTGTTCCAAATCGCTTTCCGTGCGCTCATGAGCTCGACTCCGACACTGTCAAGCTTGCACCTTCAAGGACTCTATGTGGGGACGTTGGACGTCATCGTGGACGCGTACTACCAGAACCGCAGCCGTTTGTCGTCGATCGGGCTCTCCAACTGTGCATTCACCAGCGCCAGCTCAGCCAGTCTTGCCGACTGCCTTGCCGACAGCACATGTGTGGCGGCAAGACAACTGGCCACGTTCACAATCCGACTGGACCACCACGACAGCTTACAGCTACACAGTCTCGATCGTACCAGTCTATCGGCGCTGGTTCGGATGCTGCAGCACAACAACACGCTGCGGCTGCTGTGGATTGATATGGACGCTGGCTATTCCGACCACGGTCAACTGCAGGAATTTGAACCTCTATTTGAAGCACAATCCGGCATCTCGCTTCCACATCAGCAACGACCGCTGGCGATCGCGTCCAACTATTCTCTCATGGGCGTGCTCCACAAGAAGATGCTGCCGTGGAGTATCGATACCATGCAGTTGGTGTTTGCGTTTGCAGCCGAGCGAACAGTTCGCAGTTGCCGCGTCAAGTTTGGACGCGAGTAGTAAAGTACGATATTCTCTTTTTTTTGATTCGGCTAGCGATATTTCTTTCTGAGCTTGCTTGAAAATGAAGTCTACTGAGCTACTTCGTCTTTGTTGGCCTGAATAAGTAGATGCATCCACCAGACTCATGGTTGGCGCCTGTACGATGTTGTCTAGCGTGAGTATTACCGGAAGACGACTGTATTTGTGGTTTAGGAAATAATGCAGTTGGGTGGACCGTCGAGGTTACTAGCGCTGGCAGCGTTCTTCTTGTCGATCACGACGCGCAGCTCGGCCATCGCGCTCTCAAAGCGCGTGATGAACTTGGCTCTGTCTTGGATACAGCGCACGCTATGGTCGTGGATGAGCGCATTCCGCACACTGGCGAGAAATCGGATCGACCGCACAGTGGTTTGCGGCAACTGGTTCTCCACGGTGCTCACTCGTTCGTGGAGCCCGCGTCCTTCTGCGCCAAACTGTGTATGGAGCACATGCTCGAGCTCCTTTGTGAGCTCAATGGCAAGTTGATAGTCGTTTTCGGAGTACGTGACGCCGTACGCTGCGCCCGGAACGGAGGCAGTCTGGCCCATTTTCGTGGAGTCCGGTTTTTGGTTTTGGTTGTGCGGAAAAAGTTGCCAGCAGAAACAACGAATTTCAACCAATGAATGAGGGCTTGAATCAATGGGTACATTTGTCACAAATGGATTTGTTGCATCTACTCAACAGAGCTACTGCGTGATACGAACATGGCGCTTGGCGGGCTCTGCTGCCATACAGAAGATCTGCTTGATCAGGACGCTGTCTAGACGACCCATCGCAGCGGGTGGAACCATTTTGGTCCGCATCGACCTCCTTCTCGTCTTGGTATTGCTATTAGCGCACCGGCCACTGGTGGCGGCGCTGTGGTCCACGACACTGAGAAATGCCCACTGGGCTTGCTTAGACAACGGAGCGCCGCGCGCACGTGGGATCCACTGGTGGTGGAACTGCAGAAATCTGGCTCCATGCGTGGACATCGACTCCTCATTCAGTGACAGCGACACGAAGCGAAGCGTCGCGTTGGTCGTGAGCATCGTCTCGATCGCCAGCACTTCTGCTTCGACCAGAAGGGATCCATCAAGGTAGTTGTCCAGGTCCAGTGACAGCTCCCGTAACGTCTGTGCGATCACAGTCGTCGGATCCGCGAGCGCCTGAAAGAACGGCACGAGACTCGAGGAGTGCGGTGAGAGGTCCAGGAAGTCCAATCCGAGGCTCGTGAGTCGACAGCGGCCGCTCTCGTAGCCATTGAGAATGTGCGCCAAGCTGTCTAGTTGCACTGACACTGGAGCGATGGACAGCTCGTCCACAGAAGCTGCCAAAACGCGACCGGCGGCTCGAACTGCCCAGAGATGCGCAGCTCGTGGAGGGGCCACCCCGCCATTTGAAGAAGCTCACAAAGCCCAGTGTAGTGGTCATCGCGAAACGACCGCTGGTAGATGTTAAGGGAGGTAATGCCGTGGCTATTAAGTCGATCTGCGTCGGCGGTCTCGTGATCGTGGTCCAGCTCTCGTTGCTGAACAATGTCACCACGTCGCACGTGGCAATCGCCGAATGCGGGCACAAGAACCCGGCAGTGCTCCTCGTCATCGCTGTCGTCCACGATCACATCCAGCCACGCAGCCTCCACCAGTTGGAAGGACTTTGGACTGTGCGTGCCAGCAGTGGAATGCTGTACGAGCCGTGTCTTTGGCCCCACGTACACTTGCGTTGCCGTTCTGCTACACGCGCCCGACTGCTCGTGTTCGTCCAAGAAGAGATGCGCCGCTGGATGACTCACCATTGCAAAGCGACGCGCCGCAGCGGCTTCGGTACTTGTCAAATTGAGAGATCTCAGTTGAAGCTGCTGGATGCCGTGGCGAGCAAACCGTGAAAACAGCGCGTACATAATCCACCGCGCATCGCGTGGAAGCGTGTCGTCTTGCCCGCGCCAGAACGAACACCAGTTCAGATGTAACTCGGTGATTTCTCGCGCATGCATGAGTGCTGAACACAGTTGGCCGAATAGTTGCGGCGTCGCGGGTAGAGTAGGCACGAAAGTCGTTCTGCTGTCCGCTCGACCAGTATCGACAGCCGACGAGGACGTGGCCACCACCAGTCGAGTCAATGCGGCAAGCATCTTCCCGTACGATACACTGTCGTGGATCGCGCTTGTATTGACGCAAATCTCACGGAGGCGAAGCAAACCGCCACTTGTGGAGAACGCCTTTTCGAGCCGTGGGAGACTGCGCAGAAACGTAGCCGACGGTGCGATTCGAGCATCCACGTAGGCGGATCCAAACGGTACTCGGTTGCCTGTGTAGCGGGCGCCAAGCTCAAGCCATCGTGGACCAGTCGTGTGATCTCGGAAAGTACTTTGTTTGTCGCCTGCTCGCATTTCGCGCCAAATCCAATCGAGATCGCCAGCGTCTCGCACAGTGTGCGTGTCTCGGTGGCGTTTTTGGGAGATCGCGGCAAGAATCTTTCGGCGTGCGACTTGGAATTCGAGGTCGCGTTGCTGCAGTTGCTGTGGCACGAGTACGCCCGTGGCAGCGGCGACCATCCACTTGGTAAAGCGACGCTCGATAGTGGGTTCGTGGCTGTACATATCCGCGCGCACGAGATCGACGTGGCACGGAAACGAGAACGGTTGGTCTCCCCAAGCAAATAAGTGTGGCTGGTCGTGTTCAGAGAGAAGCCCTTGGAGTGTTTCTGTGAAGCTTTCGCGGTCCACGATGGAGAGAAGCAGCACGAGCTCAAGCGCGTCGCGCAGTTTGCGGCATTCGAGAACGAGATCCGTTTTTGCACTGAAATCGTCCGAGAAAGGCGGAAAGCCGACGCTCAGGCAGCGCGCTGTACGCTGCAGATGGCGGGGAAGGATCTCGGGGACGATGTGCGGGTCGTGCGCTTCGATCACGCTCCAATACGGCCGCAAGAACGCCCATTTCCGCGCCATTGGTGTCAGGGTTGCAAGCGGTGGATTCCAGTTGGTGGAATAAATCCATATTCCAGTCGACTCCCCTGGAATAATTGGGTTTTTCTCGGCGGCTAAATAGTGTCAATATTCATCAATCTCTGACATTTCAACAGTTGTATCTGTTTCGTCAGGGCCTTTTAACAAATCAGTCCCTGATTCCAGCCTATTAATACAAATCAGTCCCTAAAAATGTTTAAAACATCAAATCAGTCCATGAAGAATCGTGCACAGTCTAATCAGCCCCAGCATGCAAGGAGAAAGGACTAATCAGCCCCTTTGCGATCTAAAAAAGGGAACTGGAAACAAGAGTGATCAAAAATAGATCTAAAACGACGAAGTGACCCAAGGCTGTCAGGGTGACCTTGTGTGGAGGAAAGCAGAAGCCTAACATGCAGTTCTCTGCGGTAAATGCTCCCTTCATTGAGAATGCCGTATACGAGTCCATGCAAAATTTGAAGCTCGCAGTCGCCGCATACTTTGGTCGTCGGCATTTAGGCTTCAAGATGCCCAAGAACGACGGAAAGCGGCTCAAAGTGATCTGTAAGGATCACGTCGAATGTCCGTTCGTGCTGCACGCTGCTGTCCAACGGGGGACAGAGACTGTGCGCGTAACGTCGGTGCTAGATGAGCACAGCTCCGTCTTTGTCGACACAAGTAGCGAGCGTCAGCGTGCCCCCTCTCGTGTACGGGGCATTCTCCTCGACGCGGTGACGCAAGATGTACTCGACATAGCCGGTGATGCGGTGAAGTTGAAGCAGATCCGCAAAAAGGCCAAGCTCGACCACCTTGTCGACGCGACGTCCCAGCAGGCTTACCGCGCGAAGAAACGTGTCGTAGAAGCCTCTTTGGAGCGAGGAAAGGGCAGCTACTGCTACGTGGAAGGGTGGTTGAAGAAGATGCAAGAACAGAACCCCGGCACAGAGACCCGCTTCGAGCTCAAGGGCAACGCATTTCTACGAGCCTGCATAATCCACGGCGCCTTCAAGGATGTGCTTGAGTGTTCTTTGCCGGTTGTGGCTCTGGATGCGTGTCATCTCAAGACCAAGGACAAAGGCATCCTCTACATGGCCTCCGTCATCACCGGCAACTTCGACGTCCTGATAGTCGGAACGGC
>JAADWC010000013.1:0-72519 GCA_023336095.1 Pythium pectinolyticum | reverse complement strand
TGGAACCTAGCTACGACCTACACTCGTCGGATATGAACGTCACTCCTCTTCTTCATTGGGAGTAATGGGGCGTGCCTAAATGTGTGGTACACACTATTTTTGCGAGCCCTTTACCAACACTAATCTGTGGTGGTGCCTAGTCTTAACATGCCTGGATTGCTTTAACGCTGATAACTTAGGAGCTCTTCGGATCGGCTGAAGCGCCGTGCTCGTGGAGCCCACGGCCCGTGTACTTGCGCAAGATCCAGTCCACGTCCTGCTTGGAGCGCGTGATGATCTCGTTCACACGCTCCTCGTCTTCTTCATCTGCATGCGCTACGTAGCCCTAGAAAGATACACGGTAACCAATGCAGTCGGGCTGTTAGACTCTGTAGCGATGAACTCCGTGGATGACTATCTCATGAATTGCAGTCGTACCGAGCGCGCAAAGCGAATATAGTGCTCTCTTGTCTCTGGATCCAGACGGCGGCTTGCACGCAGGATGAGGCGGTACAGCGCCAGGCTCTTTGCATTCGGCGCCGGTGGCATGGCGTCTTTCCTTTTTCCAACCAAGGGCCAAAGATGAAGGACAACGAAGACATACAATTTCAACCAATCACACATACATATGTTAAATATAAACCAATGACAATCAAGGTGCTGGATGATGCCGCCTTTCTCGAGTCGGATACTACGTAGTACAAAGGAGCGGCTCTCAATGGCCGACGGTTCCTAAGCGACGCGTTAAACTACACGGCAACAAACCCACCCAATGGAGTAAAGATTCGTATGCTCTAGTACAAATCCTTCACCACGACAGGTCATTCATCCCCACACGTGTGCATGGCGTCTCGGTACGCACATGACGAGACGTGTGCACTGTGTGACGACAGTGCGCAACTGGCGAATGCACCGACGCTGAATAGCAAACGTGCCGCGTGGAAGCGACTCGCACTGGTGGCAGGTGGGGTGTTGTCGGTCGGCGCCATTGGGACAGCGT
The DNA here is from genome assembly GCA_023336095.1 of Pythium pectinolyticum. NCBI lineage: Eukaryota > Oomycota > Peronosporomycetes > Pythiales > Pythiaceae > Pythium > Pythium pectinolyticum. The sequence continues at coordinate 71,540 of JAADWC010000013.1, read as the reverse complement.
ACCACCAGACCACGGGCGGCCACACTATCCATACTAGTACTGTGAACCTGGCGTCCCATCGTACCCACACTGGCCAAGACAACGGGTTTGTCGTCGATGGTCGCCAGCAGCTCAGGAGCATGCTGCTCAAAACGTTTGGGCTCGCGGAGCCGCCAAGTGAGACACCACCATCAACACCATCGACACCACCATCAACACCATCAACACCTACTGCTGAGGCAACTGGATCTGCTGCCGTAGACGAGAGCGATGCCGTGAAAGCCGCCAACAAGGCCCAGGCAAAAGCTGAGCTCCGTGAGGCGTTGCTGCAGGTGCTCGACCCAAAGCACGTGGCCACTCAAGCGCCCATTATCACAGCGATCGCGAATGCTACGCACCACACAGAGAACTGGAACTGGCTGCATCCATCCGTGGACACGTACTCGCTGGTGGCCGAGTCCTCGCAGCGTGATGGTGACGTGAGTGTGCGCGCTGTGTACGAGTACTTACGTAATGAAGGAAAGACGCGCACGCACAAGCTTCTGTCCGAGATGATCCGCACAGAGACCCAGTACCAGCGCACGCTCCACTGCTTCCAGCAAGGCGTCAACCACGTACGTTGGCTCTGGCCTTGTGTAGTGATATCTAAATCATCTCACTGTTTGTATACTATCTCTCTCTAGCGCGACGTACTCTCCCGTGACGAGTATGACTCGCTCGTACAGTGGATGAACCACGTCTGCGCCAGCGACGCGCTTCTCAAGCAACAAGAAATCCAACAAGAACAGCAACAGCACCATACAAACCACCAATTCATGACCAAGGCCGAGTTCAAGGCGCTGATCACCAGCCACTTTGGGATGGTGCTCCATGCGTTCCACTCTGGACAGGCGACGCTGCAGCACAACGCACAGCGAGCCGCCCACGCCCGCACCAAGATCCAGTCCTGTATCGATCTGGCCACCGAGCGTGCGACGCATGTGGATGGTTTGGTCCAGCACGCCAGGCTCAGCGAGTCGATTCACTGGATCGCCAGCACCTGCGTCGATCAATAGAGTCCTTTTTTGTTGAAGTGATACCACTCGGGAGAGTCTCTCATATTCCAAAGGTCTCTGATATCGCGAAGGTCTCCGATACGGAGAGGTAGTATGGTAAATGACGATGGACTGAACGTTTCTATTGCTTTCTGTGTTTTGTTTTTGTAACTACCCATACACAGAATAATCTGCAAGGCATTTCCCCCCTCGTGCCGCTCCTCAGCCGCTCATCGGAGCTGCTGACTGATCGCTGGTCACTTGATGCGGCTCACAAACTGCTTGTACACATTCAGGATCGTCTTGCTGTCGCCCGTGGCGATTTGCTGCGCGTACGACGCCGCGATCTCGGGCGGACAGCCCAGCGACGGCAAGCACACGTCGCGCAAGTACCGCAGAAACTCATCACCCAGCGCACGCAGCAGCACTTCATGGAGCGTACGGATCTCTTTCATCACGGAAAAGCACTGCGCGTCATTCACTTCAAAGTGCGGCTTTTGCGCGATCGCAAACATGGCCGGTGTGAACCGCTCAACCACGACCTGTGTGAACCGCGACTTGATCTCTGGTGTGAGCTGCGGCTCGCCATTGGGCGACGACGACGGCAGCAGCCAGCGCGCCACGAGCTCGTGGATAATCGTAAAGCACGCGCGGTTCGTGTTGGTGTCGGTCACATCCACACAGCCCTCCAGCACGAGCAGCAGCACGTTTTCCAACTGTGCCGCATTGCGTGCACTCACAAACACGTGCGAGAGATCGTGGATAGCCACGTGCAATAGAAACATGTACAAATACTTTTGCACCGACTCGCGCTCCAGTTGCGGCGCGTCTTTGGTCTCGGCGTCCACGCCCAATGGGTTCCGTGGCGGCATGATCGAGCACAAGTGCTGCACAAACGGCATGGTCGACTGGTCAAAAAACGGAAGCAGCGCGTGCTTGTAGCGGATGATCAACTGGTCCAGCAGCTGCACGACCTCGAGCACGTCCGTGGTCTCGCAGCGAAACATGAGATGCTCGAGAATCTCCGACACATTCGCTAGCAAGTGGTCGCTGTCCAGCACGACAATGAACCGGTGGAGCGCAAACACGACTTTCGAGCGCACGATGCGGTGGCGCGGCATCGCGCGCAGCACAAACGCCGTGCTGTTGAGCACGGACGTGAACAGCTCCTGCTGGTTGGCCATCGAGTTCGTGCTCTTGAACGCCTTGGACACGTTCGCGATCGCATTCAGTAGTTTGCCGCAGTGCGCGGCGGCCTGTTCTTCGTCGCGTGTGCCATTGCTCAGCGCCGTGAGCGTCGCGTTCAGCGCCAGCACGAGCGGCTCCAGCACCATCTTGGTGTACTGGTACTTGATCTCCATGGTCTCGGCAGCCGCGACGATCGACGCGATCACTTGGCCCGCCAGCTCAAACAGATACACTTGGTCGTCGTACGGGATAAAACTTGGATCATTTTTATTCCGAGAAGCCGATTTGTTTTCGGTCTCGTCTTGCTCTGGCACCACGAGCCGCGGCACAAGTGCGCGGAGAATGTTCTCCACATGCGGGTGCACCGCCATTCCAATGGCCTTGACGAGCTGCAGACACAGGTAGCACACACGGGACCGCACGTGGGCGTGCTCGTTCGTGAGCCCGTTCACGCCAAACATCATATCCAGCACGGCCGGAATCAACTGCGACTGGTTCTGCAGCACGCGGCTGTAGCGCTGCGCGAGATCGTAGTACGAAAGGAGCATCGTCGGGTGGAGCGCCTTGCCCGTGTCCCCTGGAAGCGTAGCCCCGGCGATCATGTTGGTGTGGATCTTGATCACGATCGCCGTGAGTGGACTGCTGGGCGACTCGAGTTCTTTCTTGGCTTTTGTCGCGGCGATGCCTTCCATGTACCGGTGGACAAGTGAGATAAACGACTCGACGTCGCGCGGGTCCACGTGCTGCACCTGCATGGGCATCTCCTGCGACAAATTGGTCAGAAACGCCAGTGTTTCACGCGGCCGCTTGCGCGTAATGTTGACGTAGATCTTGTACAGACTACGGCGGTACTCTTCCACTTCCGCTTCGTCCGAGTCGTCGTCGCCATCCTCTGGGTACCGCGTCTGGCGGTAAATGCCGTGGAGAATCTGCGGCAAGTACGCTGTGGGCTGGAAGAGCTCTTCGCTTTCACCAGGAGCTCCTGGATTACTAGTACTAGTCGCGTCGCCAGTCTCGGACTCGGCGCGGATCAACGTGCCCACGGAATTCACGACCTCAAACACTTCCTCCGACACGTTCTTGGTCTCATGCGCAAACAGATCCCACACCAGCGGCATGAGCTGGCACAGCATGGCACTAGCCTGCGCCAGGAGCCCACCATTGTCACTGCCACCAGTGCCACCACTGCCATGGCGGAAGGCATCGATACACTCAATGAGCTCCAGTCCAATGGCATTCACGACCTCGGCCACTTCGACAGCAAACTCTTCCTCGTCCTGGATCGGCAGTCGTGGCAGAATCTCCAGTAGATTCAACTGCGTGATCAGCGCCAGTTTCTTGTCCGGCGTCATTCCCTTGTCAATGATCTCAAAGATACAGTTGGCCGCTGGACAGCGCAGCGCCGCCGACGTCGTGAGCATCTTGAACAGCAGCGGGATAAACCGGTCGTTTACGATCAGCGAAATGTCGACCCACGAAATGTACCGCTTCAACGTCTCGAGTGCGCTGATGCTCAGCCGCAGCATCACGCCGCTCATCTCGGCGTTCACGATCACGTTGTAGATCGCGTCAAACGTGTCGGCCATGCACGAGCTCTCGCGCATGGCGTCCTTGATGCGCATGTTCGCGGCGGCCTCGGCCTGCGTGCGGGACGCGTCAAACTCGACAATCTCCGTGTTGATCTCGGTCAAAATGCGCAAGTACATCTCCACCATGGACGCGCCCATGGGCAGCAGCGCCAGTAGCTCCGTGAATGCGCTGGGCCAGCGGTCCGGGTAGTCGCGCTTGATCAAGAGCGTGACCACCACGGCGAGTTTGGTCTTGAGAAACGGAGAGGTCTGCTCCACAAACGCCACGTTGCCACGCAGCCACGTGAGCAGCTCCACACGCAATTGCGTGGCCACGGCGTCGTCGCGGATCCCGTCGACCAGCAGCGCCTGTAGAGTCTGCAGCGCAAAAAACTTGGCCTGGTCGTGCGTGGAAAACTCAAAGAGCTGCAGACACAAGCGCCAGCCGTCGCTGCTGGCTTTGACTTGCGCACAGTATACTTCGGCCTGCTGCTTGAGCGACTGCGCGTGCTGGTCCGCGAGACTCGCGCCCGCGTACTGGAACGCGCACAGCACCGCCATCTCAAACTCGGCGACTGTGTGCGCCATGGGGAGTCGTACGTTATGTAGGAGGTTGGTTAGTAACTGGACGATGGAGAATAAGTTGCACGTGGATTTCGTGTGGAACGCTATGGAAATATATCACGGAAACATGGCATTAAGGACGTGTAGGTACAATAGTACGTGTGTATGCACGTAGATCGTAGCATAGAGTTTTGCGGCGCACGTACATGGAGCTGGAAGGGGCGGACGCTTGCTTGAGACTTACTTCGCCCAGTCAGTGGTTCCACAGCAATGCCATTCAAAATGTGATGGGCACAAAAGTGTCGGTCGGGTGGAGAACAATAGTACCCCATACCATTTTCTGTGGGGCAAGATGTGGATTAGTTCTTAACTGATTGTTAATAACCAGTTAGGTCTGTTTTTCGGAAGAACCAACAATGGCTACACTGGAACGGGCAACGATGATGTCGTGGACGTGACGGACGGGTCGACGGCGGAGGAATGTGACGCAAACGTGTGGCGCTCGGCCGTGCACAGCGTACCGTCACAGTACATGGCATCCTCGGGACACTCTGCACACGGCTCGCCGATCTTGAACACCTCTCTGTCCCGGAAGTTGCCCGGTGGGTAGTAGTTGCACGCCGTGAGCACGCCAACGACACTGCCGGCATTCAGGATCTGGTTGGGACACCACTGCGACGCACAGCCCACGGACGTGGTGTCGGCCCACAGGATCTGCGACGCGAAATTCATCGTCATTGTGCCGTCTTCGTTCATTGGATGCGCCTCCAGGTCGCGCTCGACCCACGCAAACAGCGTCTCATTGGCCTTGTCCACATTCAGTTCGTGGGTACCACCGGCAAACAGCGTCTGGCCGACACTGTTGTTGAGTGTACTGTGGTCAAATGCGCACTTGTTAACGTGCGCCTTGGCCTGCAGTGCGAGCGTCGCGTTCCACACGAGCTTGCGCATATTGGCGGCCGAGTGGGGCGGCGCCGCGCGGCGAATGTTGTGCGCCGTGAGAAACGCCTGCGCCAATCTCTGAGGGTACGGCAACGGGATCTCGACGGTCCAGTCGGGCGAAAACTCGTACGCGAGCGCCGAATCGTTGCGATGGAGCAGCAGCCCGACGGCGACAGTGGCGACGATGATGATGGCTGTGGTAGGTCGGGTCGGCATGGCTGGTGCGCGGGCGTGTGCGATTTTGAAGATGCGCGAAAAGCGAGGTGCGGTTTACGATTTGTGTGAATGTCAAAACCTGGGAGACGACAAAAGAATAAGAAGACGAGACCTGGCGGTACCTAGTCAAAATTCCTACTACGGTACCGGCAGTAGGAGGGCGTCGTGTCCCATATAAACCGGCAACGGCAAGGAATGAATCATCCCAGTGTCCCACGTCTCAACAGAAGGACTGCTGATCAAACGCACTACTTGTGAAGATGCATCGGTGGAACCAAGGCGAGCAAACACCCAGTGAGGAAGAAGAAGACGGCATACCCGCCAGCGCTGCTGAGCTGGCGTCCGTGCCTCCGGATGCAGCGAACCCAGAGCCAGCGGATGAACGGCGTCGCTTGCAACTGCAGCAGATCTCGCGACGATCACGGAAGCGGCAGAAGCGCGAGTCGATGCTGTGTACACCGCAACTGAGCGCCGTGCGCCAAGAAATCCAAGAGATCCAAAACAAATTGGACACGCTCTCGCCCAGCAAAGAGGACGCACGGACCGCTGTCAACGACCATTTCGATCTGAAAGAGCGGATTTCGTTTTTGCGCGATAAACTGGAGGCCCACCACCACTGGATGGACGACTTGCGCAAGCTCTTGGTGTCGGCGCCGTTGCTGGATTTCGCACTGCGTGTCCAGCGGTCCGAGGCCCGTGGGGAGTCGCCGCACAGTAGCGAAGGCGAGAGAAAAGAAGACGGAGGCCACTCGAGTCCGTCGACTGGTGGCGCGCGCTTCCAAGAATCGCAGCAGGACGCGACGATGGTCGATGAGTGGCGCCAGCAGACGGCGGGTACGATCTTTTCACCGATCCTGATCGCCAAGCACGTCCATGCCGCCGTCAAGATGTCGCAGATCAACGCGGGCAAACTGCTGGACGAGTTTGCCGATCCCGCGTGTTCGTTTAGTGTCCAGTTTGCCTCGCGCGGGTGGGCCATCGCGGCAAACTTGGACAGCATTCTGCTCACGTTCCGTGCCAGTCGTGTGGTTCCGAATGCCGCGGCTGGCAATATCGCAGCGGCGATTTGGCGGTCCATTCAACAAGACGATGTGTTGCGCACGTTTGCGCCGATCGTGCTGGACGCGGCGATCGTGTACGAGAGCGATACAGCGTTTTGTTGCGTGACCGAGCGGATGATCCAAGTGGAGACGACGGGCCAAGTAAAAGGTGTCGTGTTGATCGATTCCATGAAGGAGCACACTCGAGACGGGTCGCGGTACTGGCAAATCGCCGTTGAAAGCTGTGACGATCCGTGCTTGATCGCGTTCGCAGCTGAAGCCAAAGCCGCCGAGGGTACAACTCCGCCCATGTCTCCTGTCGCGCCCGCTGTGTCGACGCGCAATAACGCCAGCACTCTGGATATCGTGATCGCTGCAAAGTGTCTCCAGCTCGGTGCAAACGGTGGTGTGGCAGTTCAGTTTGCTGGTTCGATTCGCCACGATGGAACGTCGTTGATTCCAGCAAAGAGCCACGTGGATCTTGTGCAGTACCTCGTGAACTTTCTGCCAGTGTATGAAGATATCCAGCTGCTCTCGAGAACATGAATGGAGAGAAACCCGAGCAGAGGACCATAGCGATCTATGATGATGGAGAGTACTATAGCAATCTATGATGATGTCAGTTTCGTTGATATACAACCCGCACTGGAAACGTACCGATGGCTTTTTTCCCCAGCTAGTCTGTCTCTGCTCGTGACTTGAGCGGTCTTCTCGTCATGCTCGAGAGATCCGCGGATTGACGGAACAGCGTGACGACTTCTTCTTCGTCACTCACTGCGTCCCACAGATCCATTTTAGCCGACGATGCCGTCGGAGAGAGAAGCACGCCAAGCATCGAGTCGGTGGCCTTGGCGAGTTTCTCCGCGAGCCACGCGAGAATGACCTGCATGAGATCTGGGTGCAGCTCACTGAGATCGATGAGCTCTTTTGTTGGGATCTGGAAGATGGTCGTGCGTCCCAGAGACGTGGCGTCTCCATGCATCGTGGTGTTCTCTACGAACGACTAGTGATTGAAAAGTAGTAGTAAATGTGAGTAAAACCAATACACGGAATTAGATAGGCATTTGGTCACGAACCTCTTCTCCAAAGCAGTCGCCATGTCGAAGCTCTTGCATGGGAAGCGTCGGCATGCCCGCTGGTGACGCGTCTGGCCTGCAAATCGTGATCGTGCCTTCAAAGAGAATGTAGACGTGGTTTGATGGCGATCCATCGGTGTACAGCACTTCGCCATGCTCCAGCGCAATCACCTTGGCCAGTTGCGCCACGAGGGAGACCTACACCACGCACCACACAGCCATACAAGTCATCATCACTGATTCAACTGTTGAGTGGCAACTAGGGGATATTCCACACCTTGTCGTCGTCGAGTTTCTTCATCAACTGCGATCCTTTCAAGTGGATGGATTTCTCAAAAGTCGAATAGTCGGCAGTCTCCGCCAGCCCAAGCGCGCTGCGTGACATCACCACATCGGAACGTCTCCGCTGTCCGGACGATCCCGTGAGCACTTGGAAGCTGTGATTGCGCTGCCTACCGCCTGGTGTTGAAAGCGGCGCCACGGGCTCAGACGATCTCGAACGGCCGACGTTGAACAAGAACGATTTCGCTGCACGGTCCACAGACATGGCCGCCTTGATGCTGGAACTCATCGACGCCGTTCGCTGCAGCATGTTTTCAGCGCCCTCGGAACTTGTGCTCGCAGTCAACACGATCGACGAGCGACGGTGGTCACGTCGTGGCAGGCTACCTGAATGCGTGAGGATATCCATTGGCTGTGCAGGCAAAAACGTGTCAGTCGGTTACGTTACCAAACAATCGTTGTTCGCGCCGTGACCGTACCTCGAAATAAAGCCACCGGAGCGACGATGCAACAGCATTCAGAACTCCTCTCGAAACACGCGGGGTCTCGTTGATGAGCGCCATCAAGTCGGACCGAGCGACGCGAAGAAGGATACAGTCAGTCACAGCCGTGGCCGATGCAATGTGGTTGCCCTCATGAAGAGTGTGGCGTAGGAGCGCAGCCTGGCCAACGCATGTCCCGTGTCCGACATCAGCGAGCACCCGGCGTTCTTTGTGCAACTGAACAGTTCCAGTCGCGATCACGTACATCGCGGTTGCTGGAGCATCACAACAATGAATTATTCAGTACTCTCCAATAAACAGAGACGTCGAACGAGCCCAACGCACCCATTTCTCCTTCCTTGATGAACGTTTCGCCTTTTGCCACAGCCACTGGCACGAAATGATGCGACAAAATGCGAAGAATGCCGATCGCGCACACGTTTTCAAAGAGTGACGACACGCGCAAGCAGTTGGAGATCTATATCACATCAGTACACCATTCAAACCAGTCAGTTGTGTAGGTATGATATGAAGGCGACTGCAGTCCACAGCATACCGCAATTTTGGAGAGCAGCGGAGGCTCCAGCTCGTCAAGCGCCGACAGCGACTCGAACGGCAGGACATGGCGACGACTGTGGACTCCAACATTTTGTCAGTGAGCGGATCTCGTACAAGACATTCACAAAGAGTCAGAGGATGTAAATACCTGTAGTACACTTCGACGAGAAGCTCTCGCGTCAACTCGCTGTGGATCAGGTGCGGAAGAATCTCCTGCTCGAAGACCTTCTTGTCGGCATCGTTCAAGAACGTTGAATGGTTCTCTGCGATGTGAAGAAAGTACTGCAGCGCGAGACACGTCAACTCGGTGTGTTGTTTCTTGCACCGCATCGTGTCGAGGAGAAGTTCCACTCCGTTTCGTCCTCCAAAGCGCTCATGGATCTCCTTCTCGATCTACCAAACACAAGAACCACGTTTCAGTTACGATCACCCACACACCAAACCAATAAGAAAACAAAACATGATCTCACCTTGGACGTTGCCTTGGACGTCGAGTTTGGGAAGAGCAGAGGCAAGACCTTGTTCTTGTACGCAGACGGCAGCAAGTTCTCGAGAACCTCCTGAATCGCCGAGTGCACTTGCGGGGCATCCGACTGAAGTCCCTCCACGATCACAGACACGTTAAATTCTTTCGGGAATCCGGTCGACAGCAGCTTCAGAAGTATGCGGATTGTGTCCTTCAGACTATGCTCGACGTGTTGGAGCAGCAAAGGCGACGTTTCCTCGATATTGGTCGCCGTCGCTGGGCAGATCTCGTGGAACAGACGCATCACATGACGCATCTCGTACGCTTCCTGGATCTTGACATCGAGCGCAGCGTGAAGATTGTTCATCTCGCGAGAATACCCTTGGATCGTCTTGGCATCACATGATGATAGCTACAATGAATAAAGAGAACATCCAATCAGCGTCATTGTGAGAGCACCTAGAACTGACAAAGAGCAGACGTACCAGCGCTAGTAGCGCATCCACCACGAGTTCTTCGACAAACGCATCGCGACCAAAGAGCCGGAACAACGTGTCATTGTACGGTCGAAGTAAAGCCATCGATGCCTTGTCGCTTGTCGTGGTCTCTGGCGAGACCACGGCAGCAGGAGACTCCACGATAGCGATACACTTGATCAAATGAAGCAGCAATTCAAGTTTGTCACGAATGGGAAACGGAATAGCTTCCAGAACCTTGAGGGCTCCAGCCAGCACCTCTCGTCGATCGAGATGCGCGTCTCTCGGGTGCTGAGGTCCTGTACTTGACAATCGCAGCGACGATTCAACGTACTGCGTGAGTGTCGCCCACGTCGCGACTGGTTCGAACCACTTGAGGGCTGCGACGATCTGGGAGCGCAGACTCGAGTTGGACAAGTGCTTGACGAGCGCCGGGATCAGCATCTTTGAGTGGCGCGTACTATTGGAGCAGCACTCGACCGCTGCCTGCACGATTTGGGGAGAGTAGTGATGCAGCAAGTAGACGAGATAACCATCCCCGAGCATCTCTGGCAATTCACGCCCGACGATCTTCAAACACACAACGCGAGCGTCTTGGTCTTTGTCTTCGTGCAGCAGTCGTTGCAAGATCACGTTTGCCTCTTCATCCATCCAGTCGGATAGACGAAGCAGAGCAACTGCAGCGCAGACGATCGCCGATCGATCTTCTTCTGCGTTCTGGAGAACTTGCTTGAGAATCTCGATGCATTTATCCTTGGCCTCAATGTTGTACTTTTCGTATCCACACGCCAAAATCGCTGCGACTCGAAGTTGACGGGGCACAAACACCGACTTTTCCTTGACCAACATCATGAGATCCATACCGTTGAAGATCCCGGATGGGGGTAAGTTGGCAACGTCAGGCTCAAACAGAGACTCCTCGCATTGCAGGATGGACCGCCGCTTGGCCGCAGTGTGGAGACTCAAGAGTCTCAGTTTCGTGTGCAACGGTGTAGCCGGGTTGTTGGCGCTGTCCTGCTTGTGAAAGAGTGCCCGCAGTTCCTAGCAGAGTCAAGGACAATACAGAGTGAGTGATAGTCATCGGTGAATGCTGGCAAAGTGCCCAATGCTGTTCTCACCTGTGAAAATAAGCCAACGTGGTCGTGGGAAAGCGAGCTGAGCACGTAATTGATTTGGTTCTGGGCACCAGAGACCAGCGTTTCTTTCACGAGCGCGAGCTGCAGGAGATCAATCATCAAGCACCCAGCGAGTTAGACCGCATCAAAAACCAGAAGTGTGATCGCGCCATAGCATTACCTGATCAGGAGTGAAGTCGACGAGTGACGACGACAAGTCCAAATACCCTTTCTTGAGTGAGGCATAAAACTCGGCGGCGTATGACTTGCGTGCGGCCATCGCGTCAACCGCCCAGGCTAATGACACGGCCATCATGAGGAAACTATGATGCACGCTCACCATTAGTTCTCAATAAAAACAAAAATAAAAACAGAACGGCCAGCGTACCTCATGCAGGAGCGTCCGAAGAGCTGCTTGGCAACGGACGTGGTGAGTACGATCGATAGAACGGCCCCAAAGACTCTTGATAATGAGCGAAACGGCCCCGCCACGAAACCCTTGAAGCGCGAGCGTTCCGTAGCATTAAACGGCAGCCACAACAGTTCTCGAGCAGGGTTGAACACGGCCAGCGACACGGAATTGTAGAGCGCTCGACTGAACACGAGCATGGCGACATTGTTGGGCGACGTCGACGACGCAGAGGCAGACGCAGAGGCAGCACCAAAGAGAAACACGGACACGGGCAACAATGCCACGCCGTACATCACGCCAAAGTGCGTGAAAAACGGACCCGATGCGAGCTGCATGGGGATCATAATGAAGCTCTGGATGCTGTTGATCTGCGTGAGCGACGCCTTGACCAGTTTCTCGTCGTCTTGTCGCGACAGAATTGAAAGCGTCCGGTTGTCCACGAGCACGCGCATGACGGTCGCGAGCATATCGAAAAAGCAAATGTGTTTGAGGTACGTGCGTGCTTGGATCTCGGACGTGACCGTCACTACGGGCTTGCTCGCTTTGGCATCGCCACTTGTTTTGCTCTGCTTTGGACTTGGCGGTCGCGTGTGGGTAGTCGTTGTTGTCGTCGTCGATGGCTTGGAATTCGTGTCGCGCTGAGCAAATTGACCGGCACTCACAAACAAAACACCGGCGATCACGAATAACAGTACCCCGCCGACGAGCAGATTGTATTCGGTGGGCAGGTTACGCTTCTGGATCGCTGGCAGTACGACAAGACTCGCTAGGAGCGTCCCGAATGTCGTTCCAAACGTGATGAATCTAGACACCATAGCCACTATTAGTCAAAACAAACCGTAGCGAGCGTAACCATACGCCTGCCACAACGTACCCGAAGAATTTTTTGGACTGTGCCACGTCAAAAGCCTTGGCGCACAAGTCCCAGAACTGGCCTGTCAGTAGTTGCGCGGCGATTTCGAGCCAAATGTAGATGAGAACCGAGGTTACACGCGCAAACAATGGCGCATACAGCGACGCGCTCGCGAGTATGAGTAACCCCGTACCCAAGCCCGTGGGGACCAGCGCATAGAGCACACCTGGCGCTATGTTCTGCTGCGTCAAGCGTGCCAGTAGCTGACTCACTGCCGTGAGAATGTACGCCGTCGACAGCGCCAGCAGCAGCGTGAGCGCCGAGATACTGGACGCGTGGTACGAGCGCAAGAAGATCGAGTCACGTGCAATGTTGCCCAGTACCGTCACACAGCACTGGATCGTAAACACACCGCAGAAGAACGCCACGCGATGCAGCACTGCACTCATGCTGCCGATCGGATGATGGTCTTCACTCCCTCGCTGGTGTTGATGTCGTCGTCCGCTCGCGAATCTCGTTGGTTTCCTCTTGTCGTCACTTCAATGCCCACTTTTCCTTTGTGTGAGGAGGTGACGTATCGTGGTTACGACGTAACCACTCGAGGGTACGGTGGAGATGTAACCAGTTAACTTATGCGGAGCACAGGAAAACAAAGGTTACGTTATGGCCGCATTGGTTACACTAGACATCAATGAGAACATCGAAAATGGTGAATGGAGCTACTGATGCGCTACTCGACGCGTTTGAGCAGGAAATCGGGCGCTTCACGGCTGAAGAGACACTCAATCGGTGGCGTGAGATCAAGCTGCATGTGGTGGCGAAGGCGCTGGCTGTGAGACGCACGGTGGGCGGCGAAAAGTGGCTCGTCGTGCTTGCATTGGCAGGAACAAAGGCCGTGCGAAGCGTACTCCAGCGGCTTCTTGAGGACGAACGGCGCCGCGCTTCGCAGCTGAATGACTGTGCATTTGTGCTAGAAGATGTGGTGATGACTGCGTACCACGTTCTGCGCAGCAACAGCTCCGATACCGACGCCGGCATCGTAACGACGACAGCCGCGTCAGCCAGCTCCTCCGAGACGATTGGCGTTGATGTGACGCTGGTGTGTGGTGCCTTCGCGCGCGTGCTGGCCTTCTTCCATAGCGACTCATCTACTTGTCAGCTAGCAAGTGTCGTGTGGGCTGACGTGGGGCTGTTGCTGTCGCTCTGCTGGCTCCAACGCGACCCACAGACACGTGGCCACCACGCATTGGAACTATTGGACTCCATCGTCACGACCACAGAGCGAACCCACGTCGCCGCGTGGCCGCTATTTACGATGGCGCTTATCTACGCTACAGTGCAACGTGATTTCGTCAAGGCGCTGGCTTGTGTACGTGAGGCAATCGCACTGGCGAGTGCCTTGTCCGACCACCAAGAGTCCACGGGCGTGATGCAGTATTGGTACGCCGTGCTACTGAGCAAGAATGATCACGCGACTAATGCAGTGGCAGCGATCGAGCAGCTACGTGTGGCGGTGCGCTGCAACTACCACGCCATCGCGAGTCTCAACCTCCAGGCGCTACTGGCGCTGCAAGCCAACGACTTGTTTGCGGCCTCGGAGGCGCTGGAGCGATGCATCGACATTGATTTTGACCAGGCAGTATCCATGTTTAACTACGCGTTGCTTCTCAAGCGTATGGCCAACGCAAGCGCTCAGTATCAGATGCTGGAGTACTACAACGAAGCGACGACGGGTACGACGAGTGGAGACGGAGGAGATTCGAGTACCCAAGACTTGTCCAGTCAGAAAGCTGGTGGACACACAGCGACATTACAGCTCTTCCCAGACGAAGAGCTATCGCGGCTCTTTCCCTGCCAGCAAACGTGCGTAGACCCAGGAACTGTGGCGCTGGAGATGGCAACAGCAGCCATGGCGTGTGGTACGTCTTGTCAGACGAGACATTCTCTCAAACCGTTCACTGAGCTGATCTCTCCCTATCTGTGTCTTGTTTGCTGTTTTGCTTTCAGGCGCGTGGTCTGAGGCCCGCGAGCGATTTGAAGAGTACTTTACAACCATACAAGACACCACCGACCTGCATCGGAAGACCCACCAACTCGCAGTGCGGTCATCCATCTACGTGCTGCTGCAGTGCAATCGCCCAAGCGAAGCGCTCGCACAATGTGAGACCGCGTCCCGAACCAACAGCAGCAACATCGCCGCCGCGTCTCCTGATTTGTTTATCGAATTGTACAAAGCCGACGCGCTGCTGTGTCTCGAACGTGTCGACGAGTGCGCCACGCACCTTCAAGTGGTGGTGGAGCCACAACTCAGCAAGCAACGCGAATCGGCGAGTGACAAGCAGAGCCAGAGCGAACTCAGGGAGCTCCATATCCAGCTAGTCAACAACCTCGCCGTCGCAGTGGTGTGTCGTGGCGAAGTCGACCGAGCCGTGGCGATATTGCGCGATTGCTCCACGTTGTATCCATCGGACGTGCGTGTAAAGTTCAACTTGGTGCTGCTGCTCTGGCGCCTGGACCGGAAAGACGCGGCGTGCTCATTGTGGTTCCAGGCGCGTGGCTGGAGCCTGCGCATGGACGTGAGCGAGTTGCGCGAGCAACACAAGGTGTTGGACTTTGTCACACGTGTAGAAGACGAAGCACTCAGCTCAGCATCGCCACGGCGTCCGATCACGAGCCACGTCCAGGATGTTGCGGAGACCAGCGGCGAGATCGACGACGAGCAGCTCCGCTATTTGGATGCACTGATTCTTCATCACTGGAGCAATGCACAGAGCTCCCAGGTCGCCAAGACTGCCGCGCAATACGTCGAGTACTTGGAAACGGTATCTACTCGTGTCGCGGGCCCACACCGTTTCAACAGCAAGTAGAGTGAAGTATATCGGTTACTCATGGTGAAGGTGAGGTGCTAAAACTGGAATGGCTGGGAACCGCCGCCGCTAGTCTGCGGAACAAGCAACAAACCAATAGAACAAACGTGAAAGTACCCGAGCAAACATGAGCCGCTCACCATCCAGCGCGAAAGCTACGGCAGCCGAGAGTCGCCATGCCGTGCTGGACAAGTGGTGGCAGGCGCTGCACCGTGCGATCGTCGTGCAGCTCGTGTGCTCGCTGCTCATGCAGATCTCGTACGTGGCGTTCCCAGCGTACAACTTTGCGCTGGCGCTTTGGTGTCTCGTGTGCTGCACACCAAAGTGGGTCGCCAAGAACCCGCGCTTGGCGCTGCTCGTACTGGGCGCCGTGGCGATCTCCATTCTCACGGATATCGTGTGGATCAGTTTGTGGGTCTCTGGCCGCGTGTTCTACGACCAGTTTTGCGGCAAAAACGGAGTCTCTATCGTGAGCTGCGGCGGCGCATCCGACTATTACCCGGGCTGCACGACCAACCGCTTTGCGCTGTTTGCGATGCTCTCGAATGACATCGCCAAGATCGTGAGCATGGTGTGTCTCCAGCGGATCCAGAAACTTCAAACTGGCGCCAATAAGAAAAATACGACCGAGCCGCCCACATCCACGACGGCTCCGCCAGCATCAGCACCCACTACCTCTGCAGTAGCTCCTCGCCGTCCAGACGTCCAGCAGCTTCCGTCGTCGCTGTCCACAAACCCATCGAGCCGCAAACTCCAGGCTGAGAGTGCAAATGGAAACCACGATCTAGATGGAGCTTCTGGCGGAGAGGTCCACGGCTAAATAGTGATACAATCTACATTTCTTTTTTGAGTTATCTTTTTACCATTCCCACGGCCCCTCTTCCTCATCTTCGTCCACTTCTTCCGCCCGTGGTGACAGCACATCGTCCTCTTCCTCTGGCAAATGCTCTGGAATTTCCTCCGGTGGCATGGCGTCACTACCACTAGCTGATACGACGGCGGCTGGCGTCTCGACCGTCGCCGTCGTGGTCGTAGCCACCACGGCCTGGAGTGTACTACTACTAGTAGATGCCCGCTTCGTGGATTTATGAGCGGCAGCAGCAGCGGCCTCTGCGATCCGCTCGTGGAACGGATCTGCCCACAGCTCATCGGGCAGCAGCGCCACGAGTCCGTGGTCGTTGCACACTTTGACAAACGCCGCCATCGACAGCGCAAACGACTGGTCGCTTCCGCCCATGAGCGCCTCTCGGAACATGCGCAGCAGGCGGCGCTCGCTAAAGCTGGTCACGCGGCCGCGGATGATCGCCTTGAACTCGTCTAGTGACAGCACGCAGTCGTGGTTCATGTCGCCGGCATCAAACATGGTGATCAGCGCCATTTCCATCACGTCACGACGCTGCTCCAGCGCATGGAGCAGCAATAAAAGCACGCGGTGGACGTCTGCGACGATGCGTGGTCGGCGCTGGCGCTCTTTCTCACTCAGTTGTTGCGAGGCACTACTATCGCCATCGTCGTCGCCGCCATTCGCTAGCATGGCCTTGCGCATCTCGGCCCGCACCGCGAGCCGATTGCCCGAGATCTCGGTCAACGCACGGCCGGCGTAGATCGCCGTGCTGTACTCGACCTCGCGGCAGTACGCGATCACGGCGTCCTCGGGCAAAAAGCCCACATACCAGCGCATGATCGCCACGGCGTGGTCCAGCGGCACCCACGCACGAAGCGAATCCACTTGGAGCACGTGGATCTCTGGCTGGGATTGTAGCTGTCCGTGGTTGTGTGGTGGGCGAAGAACATTCTTTTTCTTGGGTTTCATGGGCTTGGGCGGTGGAGTACACAGTAGAAAGTGGCGCGCCTGGAGAAACACACGCAAAAAGCTACGGTCCAAGTAGCCGCGTCGTGGTTTCTCCAGCAGCGACGCCATGAGCGTCCCAGCGCCCACAGTGGTCGTTGTAGTTGATTTGGGCTCCGTGTCTGCGGCGACGCCGTCCGTGAGTAAATTACAAAAGCGAGCAAACAAGTGGACGTGCGAGGACTTGTCCACGACGCTCTTTACGGAGACAAGGAACCGGTACAAGCCGATCTCGGCGCTTTGTCGCAGCCCGTGGGTCTTGAGAAAGTACTCACACAGAAAACTCGCAAGCTCCTCACGTGCGACGCCATCGGCCTCGTCGGCTTTGTCGGATTCGTATTTGTCGTCGTAAATGCGTTCGATTTGCTGGGTGACGTGGTCCAGTGGATAAAACGGAAACGCCACGACGGTCTTTGGAAGATTGGAGAGAAACAAAACGATTGCGTCGGGCAATTGCCACTCGCGCTCGATCGCCTCCAGTCGCTTGAGTGCCTTCTTGGTCTTGCGTTCGCCCCGCGAGAGTGACCACACATCTACATACTAAACCACACGCAACACAACAACTGGTTAGGACAGTAGATCCTCACTGGGTCTCGTCAGGGACGGAAATGATGACGCACCGCATCGTCTGTCTCTTTGGACATTGGGTCTCGTAATGCCATCATACTTGCACCCTTGGCCTGTGGCAGAGGACGTCCGTGGCAGTTCTGGCACGCCGCGTACGCATGGAACCGCCGCCAGGCCTCACGATGGCGCACGTCCTGGGAGACATACTTTGGGATCCCGTCCTGCGTATCCCAGAGTCCGTCGTCGTCCACTTCGGTCTGTGAGGACACTGTAGCCACCACAGGTGGCGTCGTGAGCACCTTGAACTCCTGGATCTCCTTGGCGTGGCGCGTGAGCTGCTGTTGTTTGTCGCGTAACGAGCGTCTGTCGCAAAAAGCTCACCGTTAGTATAAGATAAAGCGACTCTTGTGGTGTAGATCCTTGGGAGGAAACCCGTACCGCATTTCGTCCACAAGGCTCTTGTGCTGCTCGTGTACTTTCTCCAACAGTCCATGCTGGTACGCGACCATCTCGTCGTGCTTGAGCTGTTTTCATTCGTCCACCCCACACAACTCAGTCCTACCATACATTTCCTAGTATATTTCTCCATGCCTCACGTACCTTGAGCTTTTGGTAGTCGCCCTGCAGCTCTCGTTCTCGTCCCAGCAGTTCTCGTTCCGTAGCTTCCAGTGCAAACACGCGCTGTTCGAGAACTCGTTGGTCGCCCACTTCTCGCCGTAGCTCCTCACACTGCCGTTCTAGATCGTGGAGCTGGATTTGCTGTGTGCGCAGTACAATCTCTTTCCCTTCTAATAGCTTTTGGAGCTTGGTCGCCTCACTGGCTTTCCAATTGTGCATTTCCTGCCAGTACTGGATCGTCTTCTTGTCGGCTTTGCGCTCGGCGTCGGCATCCTGTTCGTATCGCCAGTACATACGCAGCGACAGCTCTAGAAGCTTTTCAAATAGCTTGAGATAACTCTCTTCAATCCGCAGCAGCGCATGACCTAGTTCTTTGCGGTGGCCCAGTGTATCGTGTGCAACAGACTTGAATTCCTTGGACAATGTCTAGTGGGATATATGGTCAGATGCCATGTTTTTGGTTACGTAACCCAGCTCAGTTCAGTATCTTCTCACCTTGATGACGGAGATGGCCTGCAAAAGCTCAGGATCTCGCTGGATCCGCACAATCTCATTCTTTTGAGCTTCTGGATCTCGTTGCAGCAGCTCGCGACTCATGTATCGTCCAGTGATGCGATGGCACAGCGCACTCGCGTACGTGAACAGCTCCGTGTTCTCTGGACGGTCCAGCGTGTGGAGATACGACTGCTGCTTCTGTTGCTGCTGTTTCAACTTGGGATTGAAGCTCTCACTCTGACGGATGGGCGACAGCGGCAGAAGTCCCGAGCTGTGGCTGGAGTCGTCGTCACGTTGAATGGAGAGAGGAGCTCCTGGCTTGGCTCGCTTCCGTGTCACTCGCTGCTGCTGTTGCTGCTGTTGAGTCGGCAACAGATCTGTGATTACAAACCGCGACGGAGACGATAGTGTTGTGGCTTCATTCGGTTCAGCGTGCAGTGGCGGCGGTAGTAGAGCTGCAGAGATACTGCTGGCAAGAACTCTGCGGTCATCGCGTATTGGGGAACACAGAGGTAGCTGCGGTGCGGACTGGCTGTGCGTGGTTGTATTTCCACCACCTGCCGCATTACTAGTGCGCAGCAGCATTTCCGCGGGCTGTGTGCGAGTTTGCATTCTTGAATGCGGCAGGTAATACCGTAGCCGTACCGTTTCAGACTGGTGATCCAAAAAAAGGCGACATGGCTACATTACAGAAGTGGTGATTGGATTGGCTGAAAAAATAATGTTGTTAATCTATGATTTGATTGGCTGAAAGTAGCGAATTTGTTTCCATCAATCCGACTTGTTCTTCAGAATTTGGCAGAAAAAATTCTCTGATTCGACTCGAGCGCGAAAACCACACACACTCTCCCAGCGTGATTCAATTAAGTACGACTTGCCCTTTCCGTGTCGTGGACAGAGTCACAGACGGACAGACAAACCAACATCACCAACATGGAACGGGACCCAAGAATGGACAACTTAGCGTCGAGTATGGGGCGTTCCTGGGGCGATTCCGACGCAAACGAGTCGCTCACACGATCAAGTGAGAGCTCAAGTATCATCCGCGGCGCCTTCCGCTTCCGTATGAGCGGCAGCGGCGACGCTAGCAGTCTACAAAGCGAGGACTCGCAGACGAAGATGATGACCAGAAGCGGACGGTTCACGACGGCGGCGCTGCGGCGCAGTCGCGGAGGAGAGGACGGCAATGCGTATGATGGAGGTAGAGAAGATGAGGAAGAAGAGGAGGAGGAGGAGGACGATGATGACGATGTGCGGCGCAGCTGGACCACGGAGAAAGAGCCGGCAATGGGGGCAGCGATGCGGTTCCGGTTCAATAGAGGACAAGACACAGAGGCCATGGAGGAGGAGGAGATGCAAGAGGAGGAGGACGGAGGAGGAGCGGACGATAGTGACGACTCGTTTGGTTCTCTGGGGTGGGTGACACGCGAACTGCGGCATTTGGAGAGACAACAGCTTCAGACGGAGGACCACGAGGAGGACGAAGCGGATGAACGCGATGTAGAGCACAGCGTGGAGGAGAGTGTACGGGAGGCGCTCAGTCTTCTGAATGGGTGCGACGAGAAGGCAGAGGAGATGCACGAAGAGGAGCACGACGGAGAGGATCACTCGGAGGAGGCGTGGGGGGAGAATGGATCCGAGCGGAGATCGTCCTACTATTTCGACATTGTGCAGGAAGCTATGGCTACCGAGTGGCAGCGTGGACGGAAATTTACAGAGGACGAAGAGGAGGAGCACAACCAGGACGAGAATGAAGAGGAGCAGGCGAATGATGAGGAGGAGGAGAACGAAAACGAGGAGACACATCTCCTCCAAGAGGAGCAGGAGCTAGAGGCCGACGAGTGGCTTGAAGCGTACACCGCCAAAGGACGAGTGTATTACTACAACCGCCGCACTCGCGAGTCATCGTGGACCAAGTATGTTATACTGATTTTGTCGTCGTAGTGATTGGTAAGAGGACTGATTGATGTGTGGCTGCTTGTATTGTAGACCGACAAGCGTACTGGAGCGAGAAGCTCAACTGGCTGAAGAGGACGATGAGGAGCATCACGAAGAGGCGGAGGACGAGGAGCCGCAAGAAGACGAAGAAGAAGAAGAAGAGGAGGAGGAGGCGGAGCAGGAAGTAGAGGAGGAAGAGCACCGGCAGGAAGAGGAGGACAAGGAGGAGCGCGCTGCCTCAGTCCTCCAGCAAAGCCTTGGACAGAGTAGTTCGCGGTCATCCACCTCGTCAACATCGTCGTCCCACAACGGTGATCATCAATACACCAGCCACTCCTCTCCTCTCCGCCCCGTAGCATCCGCTCGCTCCGCTCACAGCTCCACCAACACCGCCACCCACACGCTGTTTTGTTGCTTCTGTGGGTCGCCCGTGGACGGCGCACGTGGCGGAGGTCTCCACGCGCATTTCTCCCAGTGCGAGACGCTCCACTTCCACAAGCTCACGGCGTCGCCACTGTACCAACAGTTCCAGCACACGCTCGTGCTCCTCTCAGAGGACGCGTCGCTGCGCGCCATGCACTACGCGTCGTCATTTCCCGACGCAACGCCCAACAATCAACACGACGACGACACTACTACACCCAGCGAACAGGCTGTGCGTGAGAGTCTCACGCTGCTACGCGTCAAGCACCGTTCCAGTGTCAAGCCGCTGGTCCACAAAACAACCTCCGCCGCCCATAGCCGCTCCGCTGTCTCCTCTTTCTCCTCTGTGGCCTCCTCCTCCACTGCCAAGCGGCCAAGCGTACCAAAAGAGCCGCTCGCGAGCCGCTACGTGGCACTCAAACAGCGACCGACGCCCGTGGCGATGCTGAACGTGGAGACCTGTCGCCACTGCGGTCGCAGCTTTGCTGAAGGCCGTCTTGCCAAGCACGAGGCCGTGTGTCCGCATGTGTTTGGCAACGAGACGGCGTGGGGTCGCGGCGCCGCGTCGATCCAGAAGCAGCAGCCAGGCAGTGGCGACGCCGAGTCGTCGTCTCTGTCGCAAACACAGGCGCAGCTGCGCTCGCTCCAAAAGAAACAGCAGCGTTCGGGCCACAGCGCGTCGCTCAAGCACACGCTGGCGCTGAGCTTCCAGGAACACCAGGCGTCGCTCGTGCAGTGTCCGTGCTGCAAGCGCAAGTTTGCGCCGTCGGGTGCGCAGCAGCATATCGAGATTTGCAAGACCGTGACGCATCGGCCACGCAACCACGTGCCGCTACTGAAGGACTTTGCCATGGCCAGCTAGGTACGAAACATGAGAGAGAGAAGATAACGAGAGAGACAGTAGAGACTAGTAGAATGAAAGTATTGATTGCGTTTGGATACGTGAGACCGTGAGGGTGAGACCTTGGGTACTATCTTGGTGTTTGTATGGGGCAGGAATCCAAACCAGAGATCCTACGGACGAAACCCGGCGTAGGCCTTTTCCAGAATCTCCTTGCGGATCTTTGGGTAGTCCGGGTACATGTCCAGCACTTTGTAGCAAACGTCGACCGCCGACACAAACTTTTTGGCCTTGAGGTAGTTGAACGCCAACTTGAAGCCAATGGTCGCACTGGCTTCGCCTTCGCAGCTCCAGGCCTCTTGGTAACACTCGGCGGCATCAATGTACGACTGCTCCTTCTCCATGATCAGGCCCAGCAGCTCCCAGGCCTTGCCGCTCGACTTATTGTGCATCAACGCCTTCTTACATAGCTCCTGCGCGAGATCGTACTTGCTGCGTTCCACGTAAATATCGGCGAGCATCAAGTAGCTGCGTTCAAAGTCTTCGGCCAATTGCTGGTCGTACGTCATCTTGGCGATCCGCTTGAGCTGGTTACGGGCCTTGGGCTGCTGCTTGGTGAGCATGTACGCCGTCGCCAGTCCTAGCAGCGCGGGCACGTAGTCGCGGTCATAGTGTTCCAGGATCTCCATAAACTGCTGGATCGCCTTGTCCAGCATGGGCTTGGTCTTGACCGCCAGCACGGCGTACGCCTCCAGCACTTTGATCTGCAGGTTCTTGTCATCTTTTGGACCGCCCGTAGCTCCTCCTCCACCGGGGAGCTCATCCAGCAGCGCATTCGCGATGCGAATGTTCTCGGTCTGCTCCTTGGTGTTGGCCATCGTGCCCAGGTCGTTGTTACTGTCGTTGCCGCTGTTGCCTTTCTCGCCATTGCTGTTGGTCATCTCCCACAGATTCTCATTATCTGGGTTCAAGTAGATCTCGGTCATGTTCATCAGCGCCTGCTTGCCCCACTCTGGATCACGCCGTGCTAGATTGAACTCTTCAATCGCCTCGCGTACATTGTTTTTGTAGCGCGCGTATAACCCTTTGCAAAAGTGTAACCCGGGCGAGTGGGCCACGCGTACCCCAGCACGCTCGGCCATCTTCAAGTACCGTGGGATCGTCGCGAGCTTGCCGGCACGACGAAGCATGACAATGAACCGCGACAGTGCGGCAAAGTTGTCGGGTTTGCTTTCCAAGAGCTGCTGGAAGTGGTAGATCGCCGACTCGTTGTCCTCCTTTTGGAGCATGATATCCGCCAGCATGATCGCGGCTTCTTCATGGGCCGGGTTCAGTCGCAGCAGCGTCGTGCAGCGCACTTGGCACTGGTCAAAGTCGCCCGTATCACGATACGTGCGCGCCAAAAACAAGATACAGCCTTCATGGGACTCGTCACTGCGGAGAGCTAGCGTCGCGTACTTGAGTACATTCTCGTGTTCGTTGCCGGCTTTGCTGGCGTAGATCTGTGCGATCTGGAAGCAAGTCTCGGCGATCGCACGCTTTTGCTTGCTCAGCACATCGGGCTGTTCGTTCTTTTGCTTGTCCAGAATGAGCTTTTGGATCGAGTAGGCCTTGAGCAGCGCCTGGATCGACAAGTCGTCGTTGCCCAGTCCGCGGTGGATGGTCGGCAAGATGAGCTGCAGCTCCACAGCCCGTGTGAGATCGCTGATCTCGTCGGATTCGCTCGGCGGCGCCTGCTGGATCACACGCAAAGCCTGGTCAAAGTGGCCCAGTTTCGTGTATAGCTCGGCTAGATCTTTGCGAAGCACGAGGTTGTTTGGCGCGAGCTTGAGTGCGCTTTCGTAGTAATCCACGGCCTTGAGGTAGTCGTGCTTGGAGATGAGCACTTTGCCAATCCGTCCAGCAAGTGTAGGATCCGTTGGACTCAGTGCCGCGGCGGCACGGAACGAATCAATCGCCTGGTCCAGTAACTGGATGCGCAAGTACGCCTCGGCCATGCTCACGTGGCTGGCATGGCTCGGCGCCATGGCCACGAGCTCCTGGTAGCACCGTGCGTACTGGTGCTTGTCCTTGCGGTACGTCAAGTAGATGTCGGCCTTGACCATTTGCGCCTTGGAAAACGCTGGGGAGCTATTCGGCACGTTGCTGAGCATCGCGATCGCCGCGTCGTAGTCGCCACGCTTGATCGCCA
This sequence comes from Pythium pectinolyticum, assembly GCA_023336095.1. Classification (NCBI taxonomy): domain Eukaryota; phylum Oomycota; class Peronosporomycetes; order Pythiales; family Pythiaceae; genus Pythium; species Pythium pectinolyticum. The sequence continues at coordinate 47,500 of JAADWC010000013.1, read as the reverse complement.
GCTCGCTGTTGGCCACGAGCACGCGCACTTCCTGGGAAGTGCCCCTACGAAACACCAACACACCCGATTAATCGACCCATACAAATATCAAGATCAAGCCGAGAAAGTACACCACCTACCGAAACACGTGGAGCGCCTCACGTACAATCTTGGTGGCCTCGGGCACATCGTTGAGTTGCGAGAGCACTTGGGCTAGTTGGATGTACACGGACGCCTTGTCAAACTGCGTGATCTCACTGGTGGCGCCACTGCTGAGCTGGGCGGCTGCAGCAGCTCCTGCACTTGCCATGCCACCACCGCCACCTCGCTTGTTCTTGGCTTGGGCGGCTGATGTCCCCGTCGCTCCAGTAGCAGCGCCAGTGCTGAGCAGCTTCATCGCGGCCTGCAGAGTCTGGTGGGCGTCACGCACGTCCCCACTATTCTCCAGGATCTTGGCCTTGATGATGAAGTACGACAGCGACTGGCGCACACTAAAATTGTGGCTCAGTGCCTGGTCCAGGCACGCCGACGCGGCCTTGAAATGGTCGCGTTCCAAGCAGATCCGCGCCTGCAGTAAATGGGCCTGCGCGTGGCTCGGATCCATCTTCAGGATCAAATTACACGTGTGGTACGCATCGTCCAGCCGCGTGGCGGTCACAAAATACGCCTGTGCTAGCACAAACTGGGCACGCACAAAGCCCGGCGACTTTTTCACCAGCTTTTCCAGGATGCTGATGCCTTTCGCCACGATCGCCGCCGTCTCCTCTGTACTGGCAGTGGCAGTACTACCAGAAGAGGCCTCCTGCTTGAGAAATTCCGAGGCCACTTCCACTAGAAACAGTGGATTGAGCTGCCGCATGAGCTCGTGGGTACTCACGTCGGCCTGCTGGATCGTGTCTTTGAGACGATCCATGTGGAGCTGCACGGCCTTTTGCAATAGCTTGACCTGCTTGCCGCGGTCTTTGTCCTTGTACCAGCACAGCAGCGCCTGCAAAAACACAAACGCCGCGCTAGCGCCCATGGATTCCTGGACCACACTGAGAAACTCCATTTGCTGCGCCGCGTCGTCCACTTGGCCCATTTGGATCTGGCAGTAAATGAGACCGTGGAGCGCCATCTCGTTCGACTCGTCTAACTTGAGCGCCTCTTTGTACGACTCCATGGCGTCCGTGTAGTCGCCCAGCAGTGCGCGTTGGTAGCCTTTCTCAGCACGAAACACACCGCTGTCGGGATCCAATTGCGCGGCGTGGTCGATCAGCGCCAAGTTGCACTGCAGCACCTCCGTGTGGCGGTCCGAGAGCCGCGCATTACACGCCGCGATCTCGTAAAAGAGCTGCGGATTCGACGGCTCGCTTTTCTTGAGCGCGTCACACAGCTCACGGATCCGCTGCGCGGCGTCTCGGGGTTTGCCCTCACGCGACAGCAAGTGGAGCACGAGAATGCGCAGCGCCTCAATGTCGCGTGGGTTGTCGCCCAGTGCGCGGTCCACACTGTCGAGACACTGGTCCCACGTGCCCATTTTCAGTAGGACCAACGCCTTTTCCGTCACGCCGTGCTTGAACCACGGGAACTTGACAATGATTTCGTCAAAGCACTCGAGTGCACGCGCGTAATTCTTCTTGATATCGTGGAATTTCGCCACACCAAGCAGCAACTCAGCATCGTTGGCGCTACGATTCGGTTGTAGATACAAATGAGCGTCTCACCAAAGGAATAGAACAGTAGTAAGTAGTAGGAAAAACGTACTCGCGCACTTGGTCGAAAAACTGGATCGAGCTGTCACGCAGATCCGCGTCTCGCTTGGTTTTGGGCTCCAGCGTGAGATCCAGCCAGCCACGCAGCACACTCGCACGCATCTGCGTCGGGGTCTCTGGCTGCTTGCCGCGTCCAGCGCCACCGCCTGAGCCGCTCAGTTGCTCTAGGATCTTGCGGGCCTTTTGTGGCTCCTGGATGTGCCAAAACAAGTTCGCACTTAGCAGAAGCGCGCTCTCACTGGCGTGTTCTTCGGCCATCACGACCTGGAGCTCCAGTTGCGCGAGCTCGTCGTGGTCAACGAATTTGCAGCGGTTGTGGGCGTAGATCAACGCATGGAGACACGGCAGTTCCACTTCTTTTTTCTTTTTCAGGCTCTCCAGCTCACGGATCGCGGACGAATAGCTCCGCTCCAGTGCGATGCCAAACGCGCGCCAGAACTGGAGCACGGCATCCGAGCCTTTCTTTTCCAGCAGCGACTCACAGAGCCGCTGGACGTGGTCGTACCATCCTTTGCGCAAGTAGTAGTTGATCAACACGCGTGGCTCCATCTTGGACAGGAGGAGGAGCTCTTGTTTAATGTGTGTGGGGTTCGCGCTGGAGCCGACAGAGTGAGAAGTCGCGACGCTTGAAGATCGCATTTTCGAGGTTACAGCGTAACCCCCACCATAGTGTACCCTCCCAGATGGGTACAAAAAAGGCAACATCAAAAGAGACACACGGGAGGTTATGGAATTGTTGTTGGATAATATGGCTTTGCTAAATACTCTAGTGATATGCAAAACGAACGCTGGTTGGGACTCGTAGACAGCAGTAGTAGTCGTAGTAGAACTACTACTAGTTGTACTAGTACTAGACCAGCAGTGCCCACGCGGCAACGATCGTAACCCCGACACTCGTCGCTGTGAACGTCACAGACGCTGCGCCGCTGGTGATCCGGGAACTGCTGCCTTGCTGACCCGACGGCTTGAACACAGAAGTCGAGTTACTACTACTACCACTACTGGTACTACTAGTCTCATCGCCATCATCATCTTCGTTCTTAGCCGCCGGTGGCTTGGTCGTCGCTGGTGCTTTGGTCTTCTTGGTCTTACCCGCGGCCGCGACGGCCTCCTCCGACTTGGTACACTGCAGGTACTGGTACACCGCCAAGTTGGTCTTACTGGTCGGGTCGCCCGGGTCAGAGATATCGCGGATCGACGCGAGGTTGCGGGTCTCGACCCACGAGCAGCACGGATCGCCGAGCTCCTGGCCGTTGGTCTGGCCGTCGCCGTCCGAGTCGGCCTTGCACAGCGCCGCGGTCCACGCAAACTTGGTGCGCTGCAGCGCTAGGACAAAGGGATCACTCGTGGCGCTCTCTACGGTGAACGTGGGGCCCAGCGCCTTCAGTCCGGGCACCGAGTCGCCATTGGGGATCTTGGCGACGACGGTCTCGTACTCGAGTGCACGGACACAGCGACTCGCACTGGCTAACACAATGGCGGCCACGGCGGCGACTGTAGTAAGCGGGACGGCTCGCATGGTGGAAGAGGAGACGGTACGATGGTCGTGTGGAAAGAACAAAGGTGGCTACTATGGAGCTCTTGGATCCCACGGGCTCACTTGGACGGAGGGCAGAAAGTTGAAGACTGGGCCAAGTGGAGGTGGCTACACATACGCCAGAGGTAGGAACCACGCCATCTTTATCACTTGGGCATGCGAAGTAGAGTGGCCAGCCGCCAAGTCCCATGACATGATTATAGATTGGCCACGCCGACAGGGAGAGAACAGATACAACGATGAGATGTGAGCTTGGCTGCGGAGACCGTCCCAGTGTGGGTTGTGGGTTGTGCTGGTACCGCAACCAGCCAGCCACGCAGCTAGCGACTTGGTATACTGTATGTAGCTCAATGCATGTCACTGGTGGCGAATGGGACGTTGTCCCGTGCTGCTACCAGAATCCTGTTCCTAGAAGCATCGAGATGGCCGATTGTGGCTGTGGTAAACCCGCATTTGGCTCGATTGAGCGACTATTTCTGGCGTGTGGAGGCGGAAAACTGAGCCAAAAAGTGTTCAGTCTGCGGTTCAGCGCCGCTGGCCACTTGGACTGGTTGCAGTCGCGACACACTCGTCGCTTTCTTTAGCTTCTGGAGAAGCTACCTCCCTTGTATGGCTGACCTGTGAGAACACCAAGTGGAGAAGCTTCTCCACTTGGTGTTCTCACAGGTCAGCCATACAAGGGAGGTGCTGGAGATGACAGCCACGAGACAGAGAGGTCAAGAAAAGAGCAGATACCTAGTTATTTGAGATTGGCTATCGCTGCCATGGCACCAAAGAACAAGGTCACCATCGCTGCCGTCGTGGCAGCCACGCTGGCAGCACCAGTGGCAATCGGCGGACACGAGATCTCGGACCAGAGCGAGTCATTGGTTGTCTTGGTGGCGTCACCGGGGTGCGAGAGCCCCGTCGTGTAGCGTGGCATGGCACCTACGCTCCACTCACAGCACGGGTCGCCTAGCTCCTGGCCATTGGTTTGGCCGTCGCCATCCGAGTCGGCCATGCACAGCGCCGGGGTCCATTTTTCACCGGCACTCGCAAACGCCCGGCCAAACGCATTGAGCGAGTGGCTGTTGCCAGTGCCGTCGGCATGGCCTAGGGCCTTGACACTTGGGACCTTGGCGCCGTTGGGGATCCGCTTGACAAACTCTTCTCTTGCCTCCACTAGCGACCCACTGAGTAGTAGTGTTAGTGCAGCGACAGCAGTGGCAACCGTGAACAGTGTGGCTGTTGGTTTCATTTGGCTGGGTGGGTAGGATGGAGGGGGGGGGGTGCTGGGAAAGCGGTCGAATGAGTTGTGCTGACCGCGCTCCAAGGAGGACGACGGGTTTCGTTAGACAGAGCTGAAGGCTGGCGCATCCAGCCGATCAGAACATTGAGTCACGTATCTTTTTTTTTAAGTAGTAAAATACTGTAGAATGTGTGGTGGTCTTTGGGAACGACAACGAAGAGAGAATGCAATCAAGTAGTAGGATCGAATCGAATATTTCTCGTGCGTCTCTATTGTGTCACGGTACATCTATCGCAGCTACCACTGCGCCACTACGACTGCAACCGTGGCCACCAGCGCCCCCGCCACGTGGCTCGCAGTAGACGCCGCACTCGATGCTGGTGCTGGCGCTGTCGTGGTCGCAGTCGCCGACGAGCACGTGTTGCTAGAGAGCACGGACGCGTCCACTTTCTTGCTGGCATCGCCTGGATGGGACACGCCACTAGTAAACTGTGGTGTACCGCCGGCCGTCCACACGCAGCACGGGTCGCCTAGCTCCTGGCCGTTGGTCTGGCCGTCGCCGTCCGAGTCGGCCTGGCACAGCGCCGTGGTCCACTTCTTGCCGGCCTGATCAAACGCATTGCCAAACGCATTCAGCGCGTCGCTGGAGCCCATGCCGTCCTTGTGGCCCAGCGCCGCGACGCCGTTGACATTGGCGCCGTTCGGAATGCGCTTGACAAACTCTTCTTTCGCGTCCACACTTGTGAGCAGCGCAATCGCGATGGCCGCGGCGGTGAGTGTTGTGAGATGCATGTAGCTCTTGGGCATGTTGGTGGTAGTACTGTCGTGCGGTCTTTCTTCTGTTTGGTGATGGGAAGGCGAATGTCAAAGTGGTTGGGAAATGAGGTCCAGACTTTTCGTAGAAGCACCGTCGGAATCGACCTCTCGTCCTGTCCAGTCTGGACGCTGGCACCAGCAGCCTGGATTGTGGGGAGCTACGCCTGACCTGTCAACAATAGAAGACTCTGGACCAGCTGGCCTGGCTGTGGTGGCAGAGGACACGAATAAGACCCACGCTGTGCTTGAACGTTCATAGATCGCGACTGTACACTTTACCGAGCCGATACCGGTGCCAGCTGAAGATCTGTGCGGGGCGCTGCTCGCAAACCCAGCGAAGAGCTACGTTTTTCTAGCAGCGACGGTTCAGTTTGCATTCTGTCTGAACGTCACGGTGACGTCACCGAAACCACATACGCATTGATTGGCTGAAAATAAAATAACCACATATGATTGGTGATAAAGATGACCAAGTGTAGCCATGTTGCAAAAAGATCGCCACGTTCAGTAAACCAAACGGACTACGTTGTGCTACATTCTGGAGCAGAATGCAGAGCTTCTGTACGCTCTCACGTGTGACTCTCAGGTATTCCGTGGCTTTGATAGCGTGTCCAACAAGATGTTGGACACCAACATGAAAGACAGAAAGAAACTATGCCCCCATGGTGGATACTGTGAAGATGGAATAATGAGGATGCGAGTAAACAATCAGCCATTATTCCCAAGGCAACTGAGTCTGCTCTGGTGTCACCTTCCAAAGCACTACAGTATGCGTACGTTTGGAAATTGTGTCGGGGTAGTAGGAATACGAGAAGAAACTTCAGTCAGTTCACGAGAACAAGACCATATAGACGGGCTTGGTGGCATCGGAAACCTTCAATGCGCACCATGCAATATATGTAGGGAGTGGTTCCTGAGACACTGCACCACGTCGCTGTTGATGGGCGACTCCCCCATCGCCACCAAGGCTCTTTTGCGCGGGACACCATCTTGCTGGAAGAATAGGACCGGTGGTGTCACTCGACGGCCTGTCGAAAGCATCAGAGGTACTATCGCCGTCATGTAAGTATCGAAACTTGCGCGTCAAGTGGCATGGTATACATACCGGCATCAGTGAGAAATCCATTGCGGGATCCGCTGGAGATACATGAGAACGCGACCAATGGGAAATCGATCCGAGTGGAGAGGAAACTACAACTCACAACACCCTAGGGTCCTTAGCCAAACGTTAAACCGTCCGTCCAAATGAGCTTCTCCTCGTTCTCGACCGGCGTTGGGCGCGCTGCAAACATGACTATTGGACATGCAAATCGCTATATGATTGATTGGCTATTAAGGGAAGCGTAGCCATATCTGGTGAATACAGCAGAACAATCCAACGACACTTCCTCGTGTACACGCTGTTCTGAACTGTGAAAAATATCAATTGTACATTTATGCGGAAGGTCCTCACTGTGCCATCACGGCTACTCCGACCATTACAGCAATGGCAACACTCGTCGAAATCGGTGCGGCACTGGACGTCGCCGTCGTTGGCGTCTTGGTCGTCGACGCAGAGGACGGCGATGTGGACGACGGAGGCGACGTAGGCGTCGTCGATGGAGAAGGAGTCGTACTTGTGGAAGCTGGTGGTGTAGTTGCGGTACCGGTAGATGGGGCAGCGTCCGGTGCAGAGCAAGTGTTCCCGGACAGCACCGATGCGTCCACCATCTTGCTGGCATCGCCTGGGTGGGACACGCCACTGGTGAATTTAGGGACGCCACCTGCCGTCCACACACAGCACGGGTCGCCTAGCTCCTGGCCGTTGGTCTGGCCGTCACCGTCCGAGTCGGCCTGGCAAAGCGCTGTGGTCCACTTGCGTCCAGCGGCATCAAACGCTTCGCCAAACGGATTGAGAGCGCCACCACCCGATGGGTCCTGGTGGCCCAGTGCACTGGAACCGACGACGTTGGCGCCGTTTGGAATACGCGAGACGAACCCAGGCATAGCGTCCACATTCGACATGAACGTGGCGGTCGCTACGGCCGAGACAGCGAGGAGAAGCGACGAGATCTTCATGAAATGCTGCGGCGAATGTACGTGTATCTCGATGGATGCGTGGTGGATTAAAAAGTGAGAAGGACTGGAAGTTGGTGGGAGCGGGCACCGTGCAATTCGTCGGTGGTCTTTGATTTGGTGGTCTGCTGGGCTGAACTCCAGCGTGTTGTTCAGTATCCGAGGAGGTCCATGTCGCAGCAGTCCAGTGGTCGCGTGGGTTCCACCAATCCATCTTAACGGTGGCTTCTGATTGGTTAATCGAAGAATATATGCTTCTTCTGATTGGATAATAATAGAATGTAGCCATCTCAAGTCAGTCCGGTTTGACACGTGCAACTTCTGACCCGCAGAGCGCTACTCTGACCTCGAAAGATTCTCTACTAACTATTACTCTACGTATCGCTCATGCATCGCCTAACCAATTTAGATTTTCTGCGCCTTGCGCAGCGCAATCAGGCACGCTGAGCCGCAGATAATGCTCGCGCCGACCACGCTCCAGCCGCTGATCTGCTCACCCAGAAATATCTGGTCCCATACAAACACGCAGACAACATCCAGGTACCGCATGACCGAGGCGATGCCGGCCTTCTCCAACTGGAAGCCCTTGGTAAGGAACGACTGGCCCATGAACGTGAACACGCCCGTGCCCAGCACGGCGAACCAGAGTGACGGTGTAGTGGGGATCACGAAACGCTGATAAAAAAGTACCAAAAACGATGAGCTTCAATGCGAGACAAAGGGAGAGAGAGAACGAGAGTGAACAGCTAATGTACGCACGTGCTGGAACAGTGCGATGTAGAGCAGCGCCATGGTGCTGCTAAAGATCATGAAGTAGTGCAGCATCACCAGAAAATGGATGTGCTTGAGCTTGCGCACCGAGATGTACACCAGTGCCTGGAACACGGCGCCCAGCAGACCAGCAGCGTACGCGTCCCAGGATCCACGCACGTCCGAGTCGTCATAGCCAAACAGGAACCCAGGCCGTACGACGCAAATAAGACCGATGAACGACGCCAGAGCACACAGCAGCCCCATGCCATCGATGGCCTCATTCAGCATACAGGCTCCCTAGACAGCGAGAGACAGAGCCAGCAAGACCGCGTGAGAAAACCCATATTAGCGAAAGAGACACACGCATTGGCTGGAGTGCCACGTACAAAGAAGAAGGTGATGACTGGACTCATGAACACGAGCACACTGGCATCGGCCAGCACCATTTGCGAGACAGCGTAGAACGCGAATGCGATGGACGTAAACCCCACAAAGCAGCGCACAAACACCATCACACGGTCTTGTGGTTGGATGTAGACGCTCTCGCCCGTGTATCGGATCACGGCCTGCGCAGGGAGCCAGCACAAAGACGGTATTAGCTGCTTGTACGAAGAGCTACATTCACACAAACAGTGAACGTACATAGTTGATGCACCAGGAGATGGACGAGCGCCAGAACACGGCCTCCATGGAGCTCATGTAGAAAGTCTCGTACTTGACGAGCGTCGACATCCAGCTAAAGCACACGGACGAAAGCGCCACGAACGCCATGCCCATCAACGCATGCGGTGGTTGCCCCTGCGCCTTAGTGGTGGAGGTGGCCTGCGTCACGGGCAGCAGCAAAGGTGCCTTCTCTGTCGCCATGGGTTAAGAGTCTTTCACTGTGAGTTCAACTGCGTGCACTTGGCTGGTGCGTTGAAGTGTGAACGCTGTCATGCATTGTTTGGCTGCACGTTTGCGTGCCGCTTCAAGACTCCACATTCACAATCTGTGACAGGGTACAAAACCATGGTGTTTGTGCAATCACGATCAGAATCAGATGGAAAGCGGCCTGTATTTGAAGCATTGAATGATTTGTGAATTTTAGGAAAAAATAGAACGACATGGGATCATCGAAATCGAACTTACAGGCTACACGGTACAGTATAGTATAGCGCACCTCCCCGGTTCGTCTCTCGACCATGTATACGTGTAGACTATGTATTGTGAACTGTACAGGAGGGAGACGGCACATCATACCGCAGTTCTATGTACTGTACATTCCTTGCACTCTTGATCAATCTTGATCCCGAGATCTTACAGCACCTTGGCCTTGCGCAGTGCGATGATGCTGGCGCACGAGCAGATGATCAGCGCGCCGACCACGCTCCAGTGGTTGATCTGCTCGCCCAGCAGCACACTGTCCCAGATGAACACACAGACCACGTCCAAGTAGCGCATGACCGATGCGATGCCGGCCTTCTCGAGCTGAAAGCCCTTGGTCAAGAACAACTGACCAAGGAACGTGAACAAGCCAGTGCCCAGCACGGCCCACCATAAAATCGCCGTGTCCGGAACCACAAAGCGACGCTGCACAAACGCCATGTACAGCGCCGAGCCGACGATGCTAAACACCATGAAGTAGTGCACCACGACGTGCATGTTGATGCCCTGCAGCTTGCGCACTGTGATAAACACAAACGCCTGGCCGATCGCGCCCAGAAACGCCGAACAAATCGCGAGCCACGATGCGCTGGTGTCCTCGCTCTCTTGGTTGTACCCAAACAAAAAGCCCGGACGCACGACGCAAATCAGACCGGCGAACGACGTCAGCGCACAGATAAAGCTGGGGATATCGACATGTTCTCCGAGTAGACAGGCGCCCTATGGGGGAGAGAAGACGGCAAGTGTTTAGTTACGCGGCAAGAGCTCATGTCGGAATGGACGAAATACAAAAACGTACAAAGAAGAAGGTGATCACGGGACTCGTAAAGACCAAGACACTGGCATCAGCGAGCACCATTTGGGAAACGGCGTAGAACGCAAACGAGATGGACGAAAAGCCAGCGGTGCAGCGGTACAGCATCATCATACGATCTTTGGGTTGCACGTAGGTGCTGATGCCCTGGTAGCGAATGCATGCCTGTCGTATCCAGAAGTCCTGTGTTAGTTGGGTTACCATATCCAGTGCAGATTTGGCACATTACGCACATAGTTGAGCAGGAATGCTCCGGCTGAACGCCAGAAGATGGCCTCCATGGCCGTCATGCTGAATGTCGCGTACTTGAGGAACGTCGACATGAGGCTGAAGCACACGGCCGAGATCGCCACGCATGCGATGCCCATCAGCGCATGCGGCTGGATAGCCGCGGTGGAGATCTCGATACCATCAGACTTGCGTGGTGAGCGTGCAGTCGTCGGCAGCAGCGGGATGGCCTCGTTGTTCACAAGCTCGCTGGAGCCCTCGTGGGCTGTCATGGTGATGGCTGTTCGTTTGCTGTGGAAAATGCAAACGAAACAGTTCTTGGATGGTGAATGGGAGGCTACTATTGAGCGAAATTGAAGAGTGATGTTTGGGGCTGTTTGACACCTTCGGATTGGCTGAAAATGTGCAGGGAGTGCAAACGAATTCTGAGATCCAAGAATGATTGTCTCCGAATTCACACGTCACACATCTCCTGGACAACTCAAGTCTGGAGTAGCAAATGCCGCATTTGCGCTTTTGAAATGCGAGCGCAACTTGTTACGTGAATCAAGTTACCAAGAGTCAGTGTCACTGCAAATTCTCTAGCCATGGAGAAGTTTAAAAAAATACTGACGCTCTTCTATGGCGACCGAAACTCAGGGAGACTCCAAGAATCTCCACCTGCAGGTCATCTCTCCGGAATAAGCGTGGGAGAGACTCTTCCATGTTTACGGTTTTGACCCGCTTTCGATGTGGTCGGATACACCACCGTGCTGCCAGTGGCAGCACGGTGGTGAGCCTGCCAGGTCGGGGAAGTTAGAACAGTCGTCCTTCGCGGCGTCCTTCGCTCCTGTTCGGCTTCCATCCACTGCTCCTGCTGTTTTTCCATCTCGATGTGCCACACTCATCCTCGATCCATCACAGGGTCATAATCCACCACCAATTGCATTGGTCGCCGGCGGTCGTTTGGATCTGCGACCATGGTGTTCTTTCCTAAGTGGGTGGAGTTCGGAGGATCGGCCACAAGCTCGGATGGCTTCACTTTGCAACGTTTGACGGTCATTCTTCCCCTAACCATTTGACCAATCAAAGACCGGGCGTCGGGATGGGTGGCAGGTTGCTAAAAGAGGGGGTGCCAATATGGAAATGCCTGTTATTCAACTGTCTCACGGTAAGCATCAACCCCCCTCATTTTGCCCCGTTGTCGCACGTATTGTCGGTCCACAAAACGGACTAAACGACTTTCCATACAAACTCCAAGATAGTTAACCGGTTCAGCTCGTCCGACCAGCGGATCTACTCGGACAATTGCTGCACGCTGATTGGCTGATTTAGCATCTGGGAAGTCAGTCAAGAACCTATTTGGGCTGGGCGACGTCGGGTGCATTTGATTCAGGCATCAGCGCGTGAGTGTGTGCTTTGTGATTGGCTTGAGCGCGTGCGTGTAGAAGGACGTGGATCGTCAACAAACGAAGGTCAACCGCTGTGCTGCGTCGTGCCCCACGCTTCTGTCATCCGCCCGAAGCAAACCGTATTCCTGAGCTCTTCGCACTCGTTCGTTCGTTGTGCTGCTTTGCTGGCTTTTGCGCTTGGAACTCTTAGTGACGGCCATTCCCAGATTCACCCTCGACAGAGAATTTCTAGCTACACTACGTAAACATGGCCCCAATGCCCCCATTCTCCGCTGCCACTCCTGAGAGCCTGCTCCAGAGCTCCAGCATCGCTGCTGGCTCGGTGGGCGGCAAGACGATCCTGGTCACGGGCGCCGCGGGCTTCATTGGCTTCCACACGTGCGTGGCGCTTCTCAACCGCGGCGACAACGTCGTGATCATCGACGAAATGAACGACTACTACGATGTCAAGATCAAGCAGTCGAACCTTGACTACCTGACCAGCACGTACTCGACCGAGCGCGTCAAGATCTACATCGGAGACCTCTGCGACGAACAGCTCGTGCGTCGCGCGATGAAGGAAACCCAGCCAACGTCGATGATTCACTTGGCGGCGCGTGCCGGCGTGCGTCCCAGCATCGACAACCCACTGCTGTACATCCACTCGAATGTCACGGCTACGACTGTGCTGCTAGAGGCCTGCCGCCAGTTTGGCATCACGCGCTTTGTGTACGCGTCGAGCAGCTCCGTGTACGGCGGCAGCGACAAGAGCTACTTCAGTGAGAAGGACGTGGTCGACTTCCCCGTCAGCCCGTACGCCGCGACCAAGAAGACGTGTGAGTTGCTCGCGCACACGTACCACCACTTGTACAAGATCGAGTGCTTTGGCCTGCGTTTCTTCACGGTCTACGGTCCACGCGGCCGCCCTGACATGGCGCCATTCAAGTTCATGGACCGCATCGCGCGGGACATTGCCATTGAGCAGTACGGCGACGGTAGCTCCTCGCGGGACTACACGTACATTGAAGACATTGTCCAGGGTGTGCTGCTGAGCCACGACAAGGCGTCGGGATGTGAAGTGTTTAACCTCGGCAACGGCTCGCCCGTTGGCCTGATCGATTTCATCTCGACCATTGAATCGCTTGTGGGTAAGAAGGCGACGATTAAGCTGCTGCCCGACCAGCCAGGCGATGTGCCGCGGACATGCGCGGACGTCTCGAAGGCACAGCGGATGTTGGGCTACCAGCCAACGACGCCGCTTGCAGAAGGTCTTGCCAAGACCTGGGCGTGGTACAAGGAGTTCTACAACGTCGAAAACTGATCAAGTTGCTGAAACCCCGCCAAGCTCCCCGCCCAAAGAATGCCGATATGTTTCTGGGTACTAGACTGTACGATTGCGTAGGAATGATTTAATACACATACATGACAACACACGATTGTTTCCGTAGCCGATCGTTACCGTAGTCGAACGCAAGACCGGTGGATTCGTCGCAGGACCGTGACGATTGAATCGCAAGTCGCTTACAACGTCAGAGCCACGTCAGGAGTGTAGCCATGTTGATCAAGCCACATTCAGATAGCGATGTGCACATGTGTGGACCACACAAATAAAAACACAGTTTTGCAGAACAAATATTTGTTAATCTGTCTCTTGGGGTACTGTTTTTTTTTTGCGCTTTGCCCGCTTTACGCATGTTCTAGACTGTTCTTGGCGTGTCTCGATTGAAGCGGTTGATCAAGGCAGTTGATGGGACCTCCACATACATTATGCAAGATTAAACCGAAACGTCGCCTCTCCTGAGTCCTGCCTCTGAGAATATTCTGGCGCGTCAACCTTTGGTGGCGCCAATGGATGGGAACATGCGGGAAGATGCGGCTGACCGTCCGTCGCTTCATTAGGCAAAAGCAATCATCCCACCCAATCCTACACAACACAACACTATCACATCCAAGAGCATGCGGTGTCAGAGCAGCGGAAGCAGCACGTGTGCCTACGGACTCCACAGCCAAGCCGGATTCATGTTTGAACGACGACGGAGCGCCATGCGCCAGGATTCCTTTGCACGCGGCCGCCGCGCGACGTCCAAGCGCAAGTTGCACGACGACAACGACGACGATGAGCAACAACAACAACAACAAAACCAGCAACAGCAGCATGAGGTACGCGCGCCGTCGGTGCCAGTAGCGCACCATGGACGTATCGTCGTGGACGAGTTTGGCAATCGCATTCTCGTTGACGGTCTCAAGCGCATGCGAGTCTCGTCACCACCACGCAATTCCACCAACACCAACACGATCCAGTTTAATACTACGACAGAGGACTGTACCATGGACGACAGTGACGTGCTGCCGTCAGCGATTGTTCCGGTCGGATCGACCACCATGGCGAAGACACCGACGCTGGTAGGACCGGCCGTGGCATCCATGTCGTTTGCTGGTCCTAATGTAGCTGCCGATCCAGCAGCGACGGACCCGTCGTGTCGCGCGATGGTACTGTTTGATCCGCACCGTGCTCTTATTGTGGAGCGATCGCCGCGGATACTTCTCGTGGGCGACGATAGCGAAAAGAGCGACGAAGAAAGCAGTGAGGACGAGACCGGCGAGTTTGTGCGATTCGAAGAGCTCCCTGATGACGAACCAGTGGAGCAAGAAGACGAAGCGGAAGCCATGGAGCTCGACTAAAAGTATCGCACCTGCCAGGCTTTGATGAAGAGATCCATCGGTCTCCTCGTTGCCGTTCCCAGTCTATTGCATCTTGATTGGGCTCCAGTTCTCCTAAGTTATCATTTACCGTGCGTCTACGCCCATTAGCTCCGCTCCTTCGATCTATGTATGTACTGTAGGAGCATTTTGTGAATCATCATTTTCAATTCTCGAACGCTTTCCAATTTCGTTGATTTCCCCGCTATTTTGTGTACCAGTTTTTGTGCAAATACGGTAATTCTTTCCATTTTACCGTAATTTTCATCTCAGGTGAAGATCCAGCCAGTTCTGATCCCCGCACCTGACACGGCAGAAATCTGAAAATGCGCTCTATGCAGGCGCTTCGTTCCATGGCGCGTGTGCCCGCCGCAGCGGCGCTAGCGATCGCAGGCGTAGCGTCCGTTAATGCGCAAAGCGAGGCGCGTCCGGACGCGTCGGCTGCACCGTCATTCACCGAACGCACGGTCGGCAATTACGAGAACCGTCTGCGCAAATTCAGTTCCCCCGAGCGCGTGTTTGAGTATTTCTCCTCCGTGGAGATCGACAAGCAGTTCTACATGACGCGCTCGGATCTTGCACGGGCCATCACGCCCTACACGCACCGCAGCGGCGCGCCACTGAGCTCCAAGAACTACAAATACAACCTCATGGCCATCAACACCAAGCCCGCCAAGGTTTGGCATGAAACGCGAATGGACTGATGTTTTCAATTATATTCACGAACATGTATGTATGTAATAGGAGGCCGTGGAAGAGTACAAGCGCCAGGTCAAAGACTTGCTGCTGGAGAAGCAGCACGTTGTGCTCGCGGATGTCAAGGCGTTGCTCGAGTACCGCGATGCGCACCACATCGACTTTGAAGTACCCCAACCAGTCCAGATTCAGTTCTAATTTGTTTTTCGAAAAGAATCTAATGGATGTTGCTTTTTTGTAGACGCACGTCAAAGTGCTGCGCAATCTGCAGATCACCAACGCCGAGTTTGACCAGTTTCTCGCGCTCCATGGCGGCCCCAAGCACAAGCGCACGTTCTTTGAGCTCGTGGACGCCGATGGCGACGGTCTCATCTCGTACGCCGAGTACATGTTCTTCAACACGCTGCTGGCCAGTACGGTGCTGTTTCCTCCCTTTCTATAGCGTGTCGATTTCCGGTACTAAACTCCGTCTATGGTGACTAGTTCCCGAGCGCCAGTTTGAACTTGCGTTCAAGATGTTTGACGCCGACGGCAACGGCCGACTGGACCACCGCGAGTTCAAGCGCGTACGTATTGATACTAGAGAGTTCTTTTAGTATTCCTCTCTCTATGCTCATTGATTTGCTCCTACTGTACGTAGATCATTGATCTCATGCGCATGCGCACGCCCGCCGGTCGTCAGGACCGGTCGCTCAAAGAGGACGACGCGCCCATCTTCAAGCATCTCTTTGGTGAACTCGCCACGTACGGATACTACGTATCGTATCTATCGTCTTCTATGGGGAAACTGAGCCATTGTGTGACTTGTAGAGAGACGCTGTCGTACGAAGACTTCTGCGCGTTCCGTCGCAACCTCAAGACCGAGATCATCCGCATTCAGATATCCTTTTTCACCCCAGTATTACTTTCAGGGATTGGACCATTTTGTGTATGTTTCTCGCTAGTTTCACCTTGACCGCCGTGTACTTTGAACAGTATGACATCGACGACAGCAAGTCGCTGTCGCCGAGTGAGTTTGCCATGTTTCTCGTGAGCCACGTGAACCAAAAAGAGATCGGAAGCTGGGTCGCGCGCGTCGAGACCTTGAAGGAAATGAAGGTACAGTACAGTACAGAGCGTCGTGGTTCTGTGGTCTCTGTATCTTTTTTCAACGAAAAGCTCACTTGAATGTATTATACTGTACTGTACTGTAGGGCCACGTGACGGAGCCCGAGTTTATCAACTTTATGACGTTCCTGGACCACTTGGACGAGCTCAAGGTCGCGATCGATCTTGTCATGCAGGAGAAGGGACTGGACAAAGGTACCGGTGGCTTGGCTTGGCTTGGCTTGGCGTCAACTGTCCAAACCACGACTGCAGTTAGGCTGATTGGGAAATCCGTTGGCTTTTTGTTGAATTGTTTCTAGAACATTTCCGTCGTGCGACGCGCGCGGCGCTGCGTGGTGAAAAAGACGACAAGCTCATTACGCCGCTGCAGATCGACGTTTTGTTTGCGCTGTTTGATCTGGACGGCGATGGCCATTTGTCGCCCAAGGAGTTTATCGACGTGATGCAAAAGCGCAAAGACGGAGGCTTTAATGAGGTACGCGCGATGGCTGCGGTGACGCTATAATAGTACTGACGACGACATGACGAATAGGAGAAACTGACTGTGGCTGTTGTTGCTGTTGTTGGTTTGTTCTGTACAGCGTCGTGACACTGGCGCATTTGAGCTCTTGGCGCGTGTGCTGGACTGCGTCGAGTCCAGTCTCTGAGCTCTAGACTTGGAAGTCTCCCTGCTAGGCTAGTGGGTACCCGAGTAAGGACCAAAGAGCACTTGCGCGTTCGTGGTCGCGTTGTCTTCTTCTCTCTTGTGCTGCTGCTGCTGCTGCGACTGCGACTGCTGCTGATGGAGTTTATCTCTCTTCTCACTCGCACTACTACTACTACTGCTGCTGCTGCCACTGGGCGTCCACTTGAGTAGCTTGTTTTTGAAATGCGACAGCCCCGTAGAGGCGCTTTCCTTGGTGACGTGCCACTTGAGATGGCTCTCAAATTTCTGCAGCAGCTTTTTCCACGTACACAGCTTGCTTTGGCACACGTAGGGCGGCAAATCCAGATCGAAATGCGTCAAATTGACGAAAAACCCGTTGCAGTTGATGCGCAATCGCACGTTGCCGATGCGCACGTACTTGAAATAAAACAATTCGTGGCCGTCGGCACTTGAGTCGTCTTCATCGGTCGTCACTTCACCACTGGGTGATACAGAAGTAGACGAGACGGGGCTCGTGGAGAGCGTCGAGGCCGACAGCACGGACTCGGAGGTCACCACCGCCGACGTTGCAGTGCTCATTTGGATACTCTTGCGTCGAATCGTGAGCGGATGCGGTGGTGACGACGGGGCTGCGCCGTGTATGTACGCTCGGCTCTTTGTCATGGGCGATTGCGGAGCAAGTGTGCTTGTCGTAGAGCTAAAGCCAATGGAGCTGCTCATGCTTGGCCCGACCATGGACGACGTGCTGCCTTTCTTGCCAAACAGACCGTGCTCGGAATGCCCAACGTCTTGGTGCTCATTCGCGTGGTGGTGGATCGCCTCAAAGAAAAACTTGTACACGAGCTCGTAAAAATCGGCCGCCAGTTGGATCACAATCATGTTGGGGATTTCGGGAAAGATGCTCACTTCCAGCACCTCCAGTACTCTCAGTTTCTGGCCCAGGACGCGCATCTGCGGACCGCTCTCGGCTCGCACCGTGAGCATTCCCTTCTGCGTCGTGAGGTTGCCGCTCTGGAACCGCGGATTGACCATCAGTTTCGCCTTGAGCACGGCCATTGCGTCGTCAAATGCGATCGACGACGGCCCGGGACGTAGGTTATTGATCTCGAGCCACTGCAAGTTGAGCACAAACTTGGTACTTTGGCTCAGAAAGAACATGTGCGAGCCCGTGATGCCCTCGGCTCGGATCTCGACAAACTCGTGGTCGCCGCCCGTGGACTCGGGACTCGTGCGCAGACGAAACACACAGCCCGCCGAGCGGAATGAGATGTGCTTGAACACGACGGGCGTGGACCGGTACGTGCCCAGCATCTTGGCGTCGCGGTGGCGTAGCTCCTCGACAAGCTGAGCGTGGAGCTTCTTGGACGACTGCGCCGACACGCTGTGGGTCGGCGTGGCCGGAAACACGGCAATGTCATCCACGGCCAACGTCGAATTCGACTCGATCGGCGTCTCGCGTCGACTCGCGGTCGTGCGCTTGATGGTGCGACGGATCACAGTGGGCGGTGCGAGCAGCACGTGGCGCAGCACGTTGAGAAGCTGGTAGAACTGGTGGCGGTCGGTCGAGATCTGGAGCGACGACATGTCCGCCTCGACGGTCGTCGCGCCCGACGCGAGCACTTGGGTGTACGTCGTGTTGAGACTACACTCGTCCACCACTTGCTTGAGCAGCATGGGCGAACTGGTGCCTGAGCTGCGTGGCGACGGAGACCCGGGAGAGGAAGTTGATCCTCTCGTGGTGTACGAGTACCAGAGCACACCGGCCGAGATGTCGACATCCACGGGCGCGACGTGGCCCGTCACACAATCAAACTTGAGCGTCGCGATCGTCATCGTGCTGGTCTCGTCAAACCCGATCTCGAAATGGATATGCTTGGACGCGATGAGCGCACTGCTGCGACTGCCGTCTTCCAGCATATTGATCTGGGCGTCGTGGACATCCAGAGTATACTTTTTGTGCTTGATCGCTCGGGGCGGATGCAGCTCTTCACTGTCGGAACGGGACGATTTTGTATCGCTATTCATCGACGAGGAGCTCGAGTGGAAGCTGCCGCTTTCACCAGGAATGGAATCCTTTTTGCCCAGTTTGCCCTGGTGCAGCAGATCCAACAGCGACTCGCGCGTGCTGCCGCGACGACCCGTCCGTGCAGCGTCCATTTGACCGCTATCCACTACCGTCACGTTTACGGTCGGCTTGGTAAACCCGGCATGCGGACTCGACTGGCTCTTGCCACTGTCCGTACTGTGGATGGGCCGCACGGGCACGCCCTGGGTTGGCTGGCCCGCCTCCAGGATCGCTTCGAGGCTATCGCTCACGACCGCGATCATGTAGAACGCACAGTCGCGCGTCTCAATCGTCCACAACAGCTTCATCGAGTCGACTTGAATGGGCCGCGAGCCGTCGTTCAGTAGCATGTTGTCCATCGACGATGTGCGACGCTTGAGTCGCGCCAACTTGGCCCGCACAGACTGTGTCCATGCTCGCGGAGACTTTGGTGGGGAGCCACCAGACGTGTACGTGGGATCCGATGAAGATGACGACGAGTTGAGACGATGCAAGCGACTCGCTGTGCCAATGCAGAACGCGTAGTGGACACGAGTGAACTGGCTGTGGATCTTATCTGCGATCGCAAAGCCCAGATCGCCAAACAGCGGACCGCCACTGGTCATGTCGTTGGTGAGCTCATCACTTGAAGAGCTACTGTGCGATGCGCGGTAGCTTGTACCAGTCGTCTCGACGAAAAAACGACTCGAGGGCATGGGTTCAAATGGAAGCGCACCACACGACAACGGGATGAAGCCATCTTCTACATGCGCTTCTCGCAAAAGGTACGCGCGGAACAGATCCAAGTAGATCGTGGTCTCCCAGAGTATCCAATGTGACGGGCTGCCTTCGCCATCCGTGTGGAATCTGGCGATTCCATGCGAAAGCAGATCGTTCGTGACGATCAAGATGCCCGCATCCTGGCTCAGAGAGTCCCACCACGCGAGCTGCAGCACGTCTAGTGACAAATTCCATTGCACACCGATACACTGAAACGTTGGCGACTGTGGCGATGGCTTGGCTTTTGTGGATTCATCATCCTGGTTGTCGTCGTCCGTGAGCAGGAAGACCAGCAACGGGTACACGTAATCCCAGTTGAGAACCACGAGCGTCTCTCCTGCGACGGGCACTTGTGTGATCGCACTTGCCGGTCTTCCTCGCAGTACCAAGTCAAACGACACGGCGAACTGCTGGACGACTGGTGGAGCTGCAACTGAGGAACTACTCGCTGCTCTCCAGTGAATGACGGCGTCCAGTTTGGAGCACGGTAAAAGTAGCAGCGGCAGTGGCAACGGGTCGTCTCCCACGGAGCGAAGCACGCTCCCACTGGCACATCTGTCGTCTAGATCTCTATCAGTGAGTACCACGCGGAGAGCGTCAAACTGGACCGCCATTTTCTGGAACTGGCGCGAATTGCACGCGAGCTGGTCAACGTGGACTTGGACGAATCGCTCCGACGACTCCGAATTTTCGAGAAATGCGCCGCCCGTGTCTTTCTGGAAGACGTCGGTTTCGCAGGGAAGCGTGACCACGAGATGCTCAATACCAAAGTCAGCTGCTCCAACGTAGCGAAGTCGCCATTCTCCAGGTGCTGCTGACTCAGTTGACGAGGAAGAGCTAGCTGAGATCTCAGTTCCTGCCTCGTCTCGTGTATCCAACGTCTGCTGTAAGATCGGAAGAATCATTTTCGCACAGGCGCTGGATTTCGGGGAGATCTTGACTCTCAATTCTTTTGCCACGGCACTTGCATCAAAGAGTAGGACCTTTGGAAGAAGAACCGACTCGTACGACGGTGGATCCACTGGACTCGCCGTGGTGGCCACGTCGCTGATGGTGAAATTGTGATGTAGATCGTGGACACTGAGCATGACGAGCTCAGTCGACTGCACGGTGATAGACTCGACTTGGATGGCGCCGTCCACGCTGAGAATTTGGATACAATTTGCCAGTCGTGCATGGCAGCTTTCGTCTCGACGCGTCGTCTGGAGATACCGCTGCATCGCATCCGTGATCTCGTAGCTCTTGGCGATACTCGCATGCACAGCCAATTGCTCAAAATCGATCGTGTTTGTCAACGGTGAGGAGACACCACAGCTTGGATCGTCGCGCACATCGATGGTCATCTTAACACACGTCCAGTTCACGATCTGAGTGGATGGCTTTTTCACTTTCGCAGCAGCACTTTCTTCCTTGGAATTCACGAGCTCGTCCAGCTTCAAACACAGCAGCAGCAAACGACGATCTGGCTGGAGCCACAGACGAAGCTGAGTCATGGAGATGTCACTACGCGCCAAGGTCTCCGCTTCTGGAGATGAGAGCAATCCTGTTGAGGACGCTGGTATCTCCACCACTTGGTCGAACCGAAAGCCAGTCACCTCGACAACGCGACTTGATTCCGGCCACAGCACCTGGAGAAATGTACACGTCGCTGCATTCTTGACACCAGTAATCGACTTTTGGTGCGAGAGTTTGCTTTCCGTGAGCTGAAACTCGACGCGATCCGTGACGTTGTCGACGTCAAAGAGCTGAACACGAATCGCGGATGCTGCGACGTGGACACTAAGCGCTTTAGAATCGAGTTTATCGGAGACCTTTACGGTCCCAGACGGCTCTGGCGGTGTCAGCATCCCGCGTACTTTGTCTAGTGTACTCGCCACGCTGCTCAACTCGTCCAGAATTTGCTTGTGCTGTCGATGGCTTGTCGCAAAGTCGGCTTCCGCCGTCGTGATGCCGTAGCCGACGTGGATTGAGCCATTGGTCTCCACTTCCGTCAAGTGGAAAGCCATATTCGAAAAGAAAAGCCCTGGCAATTGAGCAGCTCTTGTCGTCTGGCCCTTCATGTGGTCGTTCAGCGAGATACTCGACGCCGACAGCTTGAGCTCCATTGATTTCGTCGCCGTTGCCGCAGAGATCAACTTGGTAGTGGGGATGCAAACACCCACGAAATGGATCGCATGGTCGACTCGGGGTCGGGTGGGATGGACTCCGGGCGGCAGCACTGAAATCGTCGCCTGAACTTCTTCCAATTCCACAACATGCTGGACAGCCGCACCACTGGACTTTGGGGGAAGCACTGACCGTACAGTCGTTCGCTGGCCATGGGCTTCTAGATCTCGAGTGCGACCACGCTCCATCGCGCCAAGCCACGACCGAAGTGCCCAGGAATCAACATCCAAATGGAGTCGCCACTGCACAGCCACTTTCTTTTTCAGTGGCGAGGTCGAATGGCCACACTGGATAGCGACCTGTTCGTGCATCAATTGCAGTGCCGCCTTTTCGTATTCCTCCACAACGTCGGGGAAAAGCACGAGCGAATGGAGTACTTCACAGAGCCGTGGATTCACGGCGAGCTGCACATTGTCCAGTGTACCGTCCACACTGCCGTGTCCTTCATCGTCGCGATTCATTTTCACCTGCAGCCGTGAGATAAGAGCGATTTCACGTTGCGTTTCGGACTGGCCGTCGTGGATCTTGATATCTCTCCAGTCCATCGAGACTTGGATCCCGTTCCCTGGCTTGGGTGATGGGCCAGTTGTTTGTTTGTTGGCTTGCTCGGGTGTGCAGTTCTTGTGGTAGTGGAGCTGACTCACGTGAGCTGAAATCTGTAGAGGGACTTCATCGCGTCCCCGTGGGCGGTGCACGAGATCGATCGTCATCGGCATATCTGCGACACGGAGACTGAACGGAGGACTGGACGTGGCTACTCTCGTAATCACTGGCGTGCTGTCGTGGCTCTGGCTTTGATACAGCTCCTTGGGGATCGGGAATAGCTCTTGGCGAATGAGTTCCATCTTCTTGAGTAATAGCTTCTCGACAAACGTGGTGGAGATGAAGAAATACGCTGGCTCGTCCTTGTCTCCTTCGATCTTGCAGCCCAGTACGTGTTGATCACTGAGTCGCACATCCAGCACTGCACTCCAGTTCGTGAGCTCACAACTCAGTCCATCTTCAGCGCTTTCCTTGGCTCTCGCAGTCGCTGTATCGCCATTGATCACACTGTGGACGCTGGTCTCCAGCCGTCGACTGGATAGAAAGACGGACGACGCCTCCACACTCAAGTGTAGATAGTCCTGCGCTGCAAAGACGTCTGGAATATCCACTTTCAAGTCGCAGCAGCGGAAGCGAGACCGCGTTTCAAAGGCGTCGACCTGGAGATGCAGATTTTTCACTCGAAAATCGATAAACCGCATAAACCCCATGGGATTACTCTTCTTGCGAGCCACGCCCGCACTGCTTCCACCGCCACTACTACTACTAGTAGTAGTACTAGTAGATGCTGATGCCGTCGAGTGTGCGCCATGGGTAGCTGCCTGGCGTCGCACAAACTCACGCAGCAACTCATCGTCCACGCGAAACACGTCAATGTACACGTCTTCAATCGTCACCAAGAGCATCTTTTTCTGCACAAACGACCGAAAGAACTCGAGTACAAACGTCGTGATTGCGATGCGCGAACACACGACGCGCCAGTGCTTGGAATTGCAGTGGATCGCAATGTGGCCGAGCTCTAATGGCCGCATGGTGACGTACTGGATATGCGCATGCGCACGCAGCCGTGGCGGCAGTTTCCAGCGCATCGCGAGCGTCAGTAGCTGCGACAACAGCCAGCCCATGAGGCGGAAGCGCAGGAAGAAGAGCCACACGAGCGCGGCACACAGCAGCAGCCACTTGCGATGCCATCCAGTTGAAGTCGTCGCCGTCGCCATGCCCGCTGGACTAAATGTCGCGAGATCTCGGCTCACACTGTAGTCCATGATGCTGTCACAAGTAGCTCAAGTGAAGGCGAATCCACTGCGTGCACTAAGTGAGGGTGGTGGTGTGTAGTCACTTGAGCTGGTCGGTTGAGTAGCGCTGGAAGTGTGCTTGGTTTCCCTTCCGGTGTGGACAACTATTCGCTTCGATACGTCGCTTCGTCTGGCTCAACACAAATAGTTTATTGGTTGAAAACGATTTGTGAGTGCATATCATTGGCTGAAATTATCATTCATTCGGATTCCCGGAACGAATATTGAAGCTTCGGTGGGTATTTACTCAAAACTCGATCTAGCAGTGCATGGGTCCTGGACTTCGACATACACTGCGTATTCTGCAACGGGCAGCTAATACATGTTACATATGTCCGGCGTGGGCCCGCTTCCGCGTTTGGGCGCCAATTCAATCTCAATATGTGTGGTGCACTTTATGCTTCACAGTCAATGCGTGTGGACAGCCACGTCCGCTCCAGCTTGGCCATTGTTGCGGTATTCATTGCAAGCACCAAATTTTGGCCCGGTAACTGTTTGAAGTTCTCTGGGTCTCATGCTAATCGATTGAAAATTCCCACAGTCCGTTTTGCTTCACGGCATCGCAGGCGCGCCGTTTCGGCAGCCTTGACGATCTTTTCTACCATTTCATTGGCTGATATTAGTTCATGTGCATTATTTTGTTCAATCAAATCGCTTCTTCGACGATTTTTTGGTGAAGACTTGATGGCACAGCAAGTTTCCCAATCGCGCATTCTGTATTTCGACAACAAGCGTCCACTACGCTGCATTTCGGTACAAGCGGCCATGGCATCACCACGTCGTGTATCTACAAGGCCCCAGCCATCTACAGTCGTGCAGCGTCTACTCATCCTGGCGGTCGTACTGTTTTCCGCTCTCTCGCTGGTCAGTCTCCACGAGATCACCGCTAGCGACTGGGCCGCGCGCGTTCCAGAGATGCCGGAGATGCCGGCTTCCTCACATCTACGATCTAAGCCAGAGCCTCCACTATGGCAGCGCATGGTCTCCAAGCAGCAAAGCGAACAGAAGAACCAGCAGGCGTTGCGAGATTTTTTCAAACAGCGCACGAACGTTCTCAACGGCGACCAAAGCCAAGTGATCGCGATGGCGCAGCACGCATGGCAGGCCTACCGTCAGTATGCACCTCACTCTGATGTTCTGGACGTGGTCAACCGAACGGGCACGACATTGTATGGCCACGACATGGCCTACACACTAGTCGACTCGCTGGACACCCTGCTGATCATGGGTCTTCATGAAGAATTTGACGAAGCCAGCGAATGGATGAAGCAGTACCTTCGAGGACGGATGCTTCAGCCGGGTCGTGTGGGTTTTGTTGATACTACAGTGCGCTCACTGGGTGGGCTTCTATCTGCGTACTATCTATCCGGTAGGTTTTGGAGGTGATGATCTTGAGATTGCTGGAGCCAGTATACTAACTATCGATGATTGGATCCACAGGTGAAAAGCACATCCTAGATCTCGCTGCCGATTTGGGACAAGCGCTGGAGCACGCATTCACGTGCGGTGTCTTTGTTCCGTGCCAACTCGTAGACTTGGAGGTACATCGAGGTACAAGTCTAGTCGGTTGGTGACTATTATCTACTGACGTGCTGTACTGTATCTGAAACTCAGTATCGTACTGCAAGTGGGAATCCGTTGCTTTCAGAGGCATCGTCTTTCCAGCTCGAGTATACCTTCCTAAATCAGCTCACGGGAAAACGCGAGTACTTGCAATACGTGGAGAACTTCAACACGATCGTACGTGAGTCTGGGCATGTACATAGTCCTATCCTATGATAGCAGACTCACCGAAGCTCTTGGTGTTGTCATGATAGACAGCCGAGTTGGTGCGTGATTTCTACCACGATGGACTCGTGCCCGTCAAGATCAACTGGGAAACGCTGCAAGGAGTGGTGTCCGACACCTCGTTTGGTGCACGGGGCGGCACGTACTATGAGTACTTGTTAAAGCAATGGCTTCTGACGGGTAAGAAAGACGACGAACTGAAAAAGAGCTACATCCAAGCGATCGAAGGGCTCAAGGCAAACATGACGGCTGTCTCGCATCCGTCTCAATCCACGTTCATCGGCATGGTGACTGCCAAGGGCAAGTTCGAGCGACGCATGGACCACGCGTCGTGCTTTGTGCCTGGCATGCTAGCACTTGGCACGTACCACGGTCTACCAAACGATCATTTGGAGTTGGCCAAGAAGCTGATGGAGACTTGCGTTCAGGTACGTGTCTTTCCAGCATGATCGATGAGATGGGAAATGGCTGGAAATGACTGGAAATGCTAATTAACGACTTACGGATAAATCTGCAGATGTATCTCCGATCAGCGAGCAAGTTGGCACCGGAGGTTGTCAATTTCAAAGAGCCATCGGCAAAATCCAAGCCCGCAGACGAGTTCCGCGTGGACGCAAAGCACGACATGAACCTTTTACGGCCAGAGACTGTCGAGAGCTTGATGATTCTGTACCGAGTCACAAAAGATGACAAGTACCGACGGTATGGACGCATCATCATGAACGCCTTTGAGGAACACAGCAAGGTACGATACTGTACTGTACACTTGATCGATTGGTTGCACTTTTCTCCTGTTGACGTGTTGGGCCTGGCGCGTCCTTTCTGTGAATATGTAGATTGAAGACGGTGGTTACCGCAGTACAAAGCACGTTTTCTCGGGCGCTGTCGAGTCGTATGGACTCACCATGGACAGCTCTTTCCTGTCCGAGACGCTCAAGTATCTTTTCCTGCTTTTCTCGGATGACGACATCCTGCCGCTCGACGCCGTTGTCTTCAACACGGGCGCGCACCCATTCCCCGTGTTCACGCCATGATCGACAAGGATTGATACGAAACAAATGTACCTATATTCGATATTGCAGGTCAACCTTTGCAAAATCATAAAACCTCATCGTACCCATCCTTCTGTGTTAAGGTTTTACCGTTTTTTTCCTTGAAGAAGATGGGTTGCGTCTCTTTGTTTGTTCCCTCTCGAATACTGACTCCGTGGGGTACTATTCTGGACTCACCTGTCTTTTCCTTCCTTTTTTTCACCTGACTGGCAGATTCAACCAGAAAAACTCACTTGAGTGCCGTCGCCATCCAGGGACTCGATACCTACGGGGGCTGAAGGCGGCCACACGCCCCAAAAGCAACGGAGCGTCGACGTACAGGCGGCCACCAAGAGAGAGAGAGAGAGAACAATAGAGCAATATGGGCGCTGCGCTGTGTGCATGTGCGGGTCGATCCGATGATGAGCTGGGGCTCTATCGCTTTGCGGTGGCGACAGGGCCAGAGAAAGCCGCCAAACAGGCACGCCTCACTTTGAGCGACTCGCTGCTGCAGACCCAGAGCCGCGCCGAGACACGAGAGTTATTATCCGACGAAGAGCGCGAGGCGATCCGCAAGGGCAATAGTGTGCGTGTGATCCACGCCGGTGGCCACTACAACTACAGTTTCCACCATCAGAACCAGAATAACAGTGGACTACATGGGTACGCGATCCAAGGAGGCGCAGGAGGAGGAGGAGGACCGGATGATCACGCGGACGCCACCGAGAGTGATGAAATCGAATATTATAACCGCCAACACAACCAACAACTCCAACAGCAACAGTCAGGCAGTGGCGGTGGTAATGGTGGTGGTGGATTTCTCACATTGTCGTTACCCACACGGCGACGGACGCCGCCCAGTATGAGCCAAGTCACGGCGGACGCGTTCCGGTCCAAGCTTCGCGAGCCGATCATGAGTCCGCGCAGCAAAATGCTTTTGCTCGTGGGTGCACTAGACGACGCGGCAGGCGACAATACGGATGAAGACGATGGCGCCAACGACGACGATGATGACGATGATGATGACGACGACCCCACGTGCTCAGACGCGCGAGACGTGCGACGGCCACGCACTCATAGCGCCGTGTACGAAGCCGACGTGGACCCAGCTAGCGCCAGTGCCAGTGCTAGTGCCAGCTACGGAGGTGGCAAGCACGGCCACGCGGAAGACGAAGAAGACGACGAAGACGAGTATTTTGAGTTTGTGCGCATCATCGTGCCCCCGGGCCCGTGCGGCGTCGTGTTCCAGACGCCCACGACGGCGAGCATGCCGCCCACAGTGGAAGGCTTTGTGCGCATGTACGACGGCTCAAAAGGACCGATCGAGAATAGTTGTCTCGTCCATAAAGGCAGCACGCTGTGCGCAATCAACGACCTCGAAGTCACGGCACTTCCGCTGAGCGAAGTGATCCGCGCACTCAATCTCTCGAGCCACCTGGAGCGCGAATTTGTGTTCCGGAAGTAGTAAAATATTTACACCAGCAGTATTACTTTAGTTTTTGTATTCTCACCCACCACCACCACCACACCCACGACCGCCACCACCACCATCATCATCATCATCACCAACCCCACTGTACTTCATTCACAACCAAACGTCACGCACGACCCGACCCGACCAGAGGAGTAGCAAGAGTAGCAGATAGTAGTAGTATTTGTACCGCACTGCGTCTTAGTAAACCTAGCAGTAAAGCCACGAAATACAGGTGGATTGTCATCTTCAGGGCAATGGATCTATCAACTGTACAGTAGCTCTAATCACTACAAGGTTTGCAGTGAGAGAGGATAACGCTCTGTAGCCAATATTGTTTGGTTACGTGACCCACTACTGTGGTCCAAAACTCTATTTCTTCTCCTCCTTAGTCTCCTCGTCCTCCTTCGGCTCCTCCTTTGGCTCCTCCTTTGGCTCCTCCTTCTCCTCCTCCTGTGCCTGCGCCGCTGCCTTCTCCGTCGCCACCTTGGCGTCGTCTTCGTCCTGCTTCACCTGCTTGTCGGCCTCGTACTTGTCGGCGTCTTTCCACGACTCTTCCACAAACTCTGTGTACGTCTTGTTGCCGCCGTACGGACGCGGACCGAGCACGCGCACGATATCCGAGTGGTTGATCGTCTCGGTCTTGAGCAGCTCCTCAGCCAGCTCATGGAGCACGTGCTTCTTGTCGTCCAGCAGCTGCTTGGTGCGCGCGTACGCATCGTCCACAATCTTCTGCACCTCTTCGTCCATGATCTGCGCCGTCTTTTCACTGTACATCTTCTCGCTGTACGGGTTGCTTTCGTCGCGCGGGAACGCGAGCTGGCCCACGCGGTCGTTCATGCCGTACAGCTGCACCATCGAGTACGCGATCTGCGTGACACGACGCAGATCATCCGACGCACCCGTGGTGATGCGGCCGTCAAAGTTGATATACTCCGAGGCACGGCCGCCAAGCGCCATACACATCATATCCACCAACGCCTCGCGGCTGTGGAGCGCCACTTCCTTGGGCAGGTACTGCGCGTAGCCCAGCGATCCCTTGCCACGCGGCACGATCGTCACCTTGAGCAGCGGGTCGGCGTGCTCCAAGTACCAACCCGCCACGGCGTGGCCGGCCTCGTGGTACGCGACCGTCTTTTTTTCCTCGGGCGACATGATGCGGTTGGTCTCCAGGCCGCCAATCACACGGTCGGTCGCCTGTTCAAAGTCCTTGAACGTGATGCTCGTACCACTGCGACGCGCCGCTACGATCGCGGCTTCGTTACAAATGTTGGCGATCTCGGCACCCGCGAAACCGGGCGTGAGCGCGGCAAGGCGACGCGCAAAGTCGTCAATCACGCCGTCCAGCGCGAGCCCCTTCAAGTGGACCTTGAAGATCTCGCGACGGCCCTTGATGTCGGGCACGTCGACCGTGATCTGGCGATCGAATCGGCCGGGACGCAAAATCGCCTTGTCGAGAATGTCGGCTCGGTTCGTGCCGGCAAGCACGACCACACCTTCGCTCGAGCTAAAGCCATCCATCTCGACCAGCAACTGGTTCAACGTGTTCTCGCGCTCGTCGTTGCCTCCGGAGAAACCGCCCTTGGAACGCGCGCGTGCGACGGCATCAATCTCATCAATGAACACGATGCACGGCGCATTGGCTCGCGCCTCACGGAACAGATCACGCACACGCGACGGACCGACGCCGACAAACATCTCGATAAAGTCCGAACCCGAGATGCTGTAGAATGGCACACTGGCCTCACCAGCAGTGGCCTTGGCCAGCAACGTCTTACCGGTTCCTGGAGGACCCACGAGCAGCGCACCCTTGGGGATCTTGGCACCAAGATCCGTAAAGCGCTTCTGGTTGCGCAGGAAATCCACAAACTCCATGATCTCCTTCTTCGCCTCGTCCACACCGGCCACGTCCTTGAACGTGATGTTGATGTCTTCCTTGGTGATCTTCTTGGCGGGGCTCTTGCCGACCTTGAAGATGCCGCCCATGCCGCCACCGCCGCCGGCTCCGCCGCCCATACCACGCATCGACAGCAGCAGGAAACCGACCAACACGAGCGTCGGCAGAAACTTGAGCAGCTCCGACGTAAAGCTCAGCTCGCTCGTGTGCTGCACGGGGATGTAATCGCGTGGCTGGATACCGAGCTGGTGCTGCGCGTGCTCGAGCTGGCGCTCAAAGCTGTCGACGCTGCCAATGTTAAAGTAGTACGTCGGGCTACTTGGTGCGGGCTTGTTGCTGCCACGCAGACCTGGCAGCGACGACGAGCCGCCCGTCTGCTGGTGCTGGCCGTGCTGGTCGTACGTGCCAGCGTTTTGGTTCTGGAACTGGTGGGCCGGATCGTGCCAGTCGGGCGATTCGCTCGTGGTCGCCGTGGCACTACCAGTAGCAGCACCGCCCACAGGAGTCACCGAGTTGTGCAAAAAGACCTTGACGTACTTGTTGTTCACAACCACGACTTTTTCCACGCGGCCCGACTCCAGCAAGTTGTTGCGGAACTCTTGGTACGTGATCTCCTGCATCGGCTTGTCCACCGACGCAAAATCCGAAAGCAGCAGCGCCGCGACGGCGAGCGGCACCATATACGCGAGACCTTCACGGCCACTGTTGCCACTGCCACCCGACGACGGACCCGAGCCAGAGCTGTTGCTGCCAGATCCCTTGTTGCCACCGGCGCCCGACTTGGAGCTCAGCGTAGTCTTCGCATCGCCCTTGGCCGCGCCTTCGCCACTCTTAGGCCCCGACTTGGGCGCGGCTGGCTTGCCGCTGCCATTCTTGGGGTAAAATCGACCAAATCCTGTGGATGATTGAAGTAAAACGTTAGAAAATTTAAACAACTGAAATCGAACAAGGCAGCAGCAGCAGCTCACCCTTGGGCACGTTCTCGGAGAGCCACTTCCAGAAGTCGCTTGTGGCTTCTTTCTTATCGGTATTGCGCACTGCATCACATCAAATCAACATCAACATAGTCAATATCTCTTTTTGGATTTCACCCCGCGTATCTTTCGCACACTTCGCGCAAACGTACCAAACGAATGCGGACGCGTGGTCTGCAGGAACTGACGCAAGACCGCCGGGTTGTGCGGCAGCTGAGTCGCTCCCTTGATGCCCATGCGATTCAGCGTGCTGCCAAGTTGCTAATATCACCCCAAAAATGAGTTTGCCCTCATGTTAGTTTAACTCCTGGCCCCACAATTTCTAGAGATCTAATCTTTCCTACCTGTTGCAGAATGTGCATCTGGCGCGGACCGCACTGCTTCCGCATGGCTTGCGTTACGTCCCGACGCAGACGCCGCGTCGACATCAGCATCATGGTTCAACGTCTCTCTGTGGTGTTCTTTCTCGCACTTAGTCAGCCTTCGTGACGACAACAAGCCCAATTCCCACCTCTTCCTTGGCTTTCGGTCGTCTAGGGCCAGCCGCGGTTTGTGATTGGAACCATGTGTATCACATAACAAAACGGGCCACGTACAGTTACAAACCTCTGGGATACGGAGGAGTGATTGTTCATGATTACTCAGGCCGATCAAGACACACACTCTGGTCACGGAGAGCCCTCTAAATGGTTATAAACAGTAAGAACGAACAACCTCGTTCACGCAACATTCAGCGAACCCACTGAACAACGACATTCGCGACACCTCCCGGTTGGTTGGCTGGGATTATTGGTTCGGATTGGGAAGTCGGAACGTATGGAGCTCTTTCGGGCGGAACCCATTCGTTCAATTTCGCCCCGATCAAGAACAAGAATTTAACAATGGCTGACGCTGCTCCTGCTCAGGGAGGTGAACGTGGACGTGGTGGCTTCGGCCGTGGTGGCCGTGGCCGTGGTGGCCCGCGTGGCCGTGGTGGCCGCGGACGCGGAAACCGCGATGGTGACAAGGGCGAGTGGGTCCCTGTGACCAAGCTCGGCCGTATGGTCAAGGAGGGCAAGATCTCGTCGATTGAGGAGATCTACCTTTTCTCGCTCCCAATCAAGGAGTGCGAGATCGTGAACTACTTCCTTGAGGCCTCGCTCAAGGATGAGGTCATGAAGATCATGCCTGTGCAGAAGCAGACCACCGCCGGTCAGCGTACGCGCTTCAAGGCCTTCGTCGCCGTCGGTGACAGCAACGGCCACATCGGTCTCGGTGTCAAGTGCGCCAAGGAAGTTGCCACCGCCATCCGTGGTGCCATCATCCAGGCCAAGATCGCGCTTGTGCCAGTGCGTCGTGGTTTCTGGGGCCGTATGGTCGGTGCCCCGCACACCGTGCCTAACAAGGTCACGGGAAAGTGTGGCTCGGTCCGCGTGCGTCTCATCCCGGCCCCTCGTGGTACCGGCTTGTGTGCCGCCCCTGCCGTCAAGAAGCTTCTCGGTATGGCTGGTATCGATGATTGCTACACGTCGGCGCGTGGCCACACGCGTACCCTTGGCAACTTCGTCAAGGCGACGTTCTACGCTCTCCGCGCGACGTACGCGTACCTGTCCCCTGACCTCTGGGAGCAGCACGCGTTCGCCAAGACGCCGTACCAGGAGCACTCGGACTTCCTGTCCAAGACTGCCATCAAGAAGTAAATTGTTCTCGTTCCGGTGAACAACACTCACTCGATAAGTTCGCGTTGATCGGTCCATTTATGGACTGTTCTGTGAAGAGGAGAGCGTAGGAACGAACGCTACGGTGCGTAGGTGTCGACCTCTTTGTAGTCTTTATGAGCGGAAAGCGTTTGGGCGAACGCTACGGTGCGTAGGTGTCGACCGCAAATAAAGAATACATGAACTTGTTCAAATTATTTCCATCTTCCCTAGTCTTGTTTGCCTCCCATTGAGCTTTTTGCAAGTGGAGAAATCGTTGGTCAGTTTCTACGTCGAGTTCACATCTTGAAAAAATCCTCGTCGAGATCGCCGTTGAAGATCG
This sequence comes from Pythium pectinolyticum, assembly GCA_023336095.1. Taxonomy (NCBI): domain Eukaryota; phylum Oomycota; class Peronosporomycetes; order Pythiales; family Pythiaceae; genus Pythium; species Pythium pectinolyticum. Next base: position 14,666 of record JAADWC010000013.1, on the reverse strand, counting down.
AGGCCGCGTTCGCGAATCGCTCGGCCTGCTCCTGCTGGAGCTCTGTCATGGCCTTCAAGAACGCTGGCTCCTGCTGGTACTTCATCATCGCCGCCGACAGCACCTCGCGCGTGAGCCCATGCTTGACGTGGATCTCGGCCGAGAGCGCATCGGCGCGCTTGAGATATCGCTGGTAGATCGCGTCTTCCTTGTTGTCCGGGTTCAGCTCCTTCACTTCCAGGCACACTTCCTCCATCGCCACGTTCAGCGACTCCGTAGTCTCGCGCACGATCGCCTCAAACTGCTCCATCGTCAAATTGTCGGGCTCTTTGACGTTGCTGGAGCTGCCGGTGTCGTGGCTGCTATAATAGTAATGCGCCGTTTGTTGATAAAAAAAGTAGCAACGCAGCATGGGGAGTGGAAGATTCGTGAGCAGCAGCTGAAACATGGAGCGGAGTGGCGTCATGTTTTCGCCCTTGGGTGAAGTCGATATCTCAGAGTGCCACTCCCAGAAGTCGCTCTTGACTTCCTTCTCATCATTATTGCGACCTGTGCTCACACCAAAAGCTGTATCAACATTTGCGATGGTTATCCTGCGTACGTCCCCAGGAACTTACTCGTTGAATACGAACGCGAGGTGAGCAGAAAATGCTCGGTTCTGGGGATGCCCGCGCGATGGAGCAAGCTGCCAAAACGCTACAGCAGCGTATCAAACGTAAAGAGTTTCCCTGATGACCACGAGCTTGTTTCCCAAAGCCCTTTCACGTACCCTGTCCAGAATGGGTATTTGACTTGGGCCGCACTGGTTCACACGCACTGCTTGTGTTGCCATACGCAGACGCCGCGCTAACACCACCGCCATAGTTTAACCTCTTACCTCTTTATCTCTCTTTCTGTTGTCCATGAATTCCATGTCTTGTGGCTTTTCCCACGTGGGTTCACATTTTTTTTGATGATTTATCGTCCACAGTGTCCCTTGTTTGGAGATTTCAAATTCGGGACCATTCGGAACCAACTGTTCCCTCACGTTCGGGTCCCAAGCTCTGGTGGTGAGAACGCATTGACAACCCGACAAAGACACACGCTTTTTCCTCATCTTCGCCCGGGAAAGCCTTCTTGCGTCTTCGCCGCACATCTCTCCTCGTCTCTACATCCACCATGGCCCAGTGGAGCAAGCCCGTGATCATCGGCGCCGCCTCGGCGGTCGCTGCCGCTGCGTTCCTGTTGTTCGCGCTCAACAAGAGCAACACCAAGAGCTCGACCGTACGTTGTTGACAACCATTGGCATGGAACTGGGAGACAACCACCAGAATGGCACCACCAACACGTGCAGCCAGAGCAGTGCAGCCTATACTATGCCATGAGTCACGCTGGCTGGCTATTGTAGCGCTGTGTGTGTGCTGTGTGGAGTTCCTGCGCGTGGGAGTATCAGATTGGACCGTGTTCTGATTTCTATTGTTGTTCTGTGCTTTGTGTAGTCGTCCAAGAAGGAGACCAAGGAGGATGCGATTCGTGAGGTTCCTAACCTCCACAAGGACCAGCTCCTGAGCATCCTGGAGACCATTTGCTCGCAGATGGGCCAGGTCGTGGTACGTTCTGTTGCCATCCAACAACTCGTTTTTTTCGTCTCTCCGCATCGCATTCTTACGACTGCTTTGCTTGTAGATGCAACTGGCGAAGCTCGAGGCGAAGATCCGTCAGGAGTCGTCGCAGAGCGGCCGTGCGCTGCCCGAGGACCAGCTCGCGTCGTACCTCATGGGCCAGTTTGAGGAGGCCATGAAGGCGATTGAGAGCCAGGTGTACGCCAAGTTCCAGACCACGGAGGACGAAGTCAAGGTCGCGACCGAGTACTACGAGGAAGAGGAGGACAAGGACGTGGCGAACGCCGTGACCAAGCTCCAGGACTTGTACCGTGTGATGACGGGCGGTGGCTTTGGCGATGTCGAAGTGCCCGAGGACTTGACGCTCCAGAAGTTTGTGGCGATCATGCACGAGACCATGGAGTCGCTGAACGTGGCGATGGAGGAAGTGTGCCTGGAGGTGAAGGAGCTGAACCCGGACAACAAGGAAGATGCGATCAACCAGCGATATGTCAAGCGCGCTGATGCGCTTTCGGCTGAGATCCACGCCAAGCACGGCCTCACGCGCGAGGTGCTGCAGGCGGCGATGATGAAGTACCAGCAGGAGCCAGCGTTCCTGATGGCCATGACAGAGCTCCAGCAGGAGCAGGCCGAGCGATTCGCGAACGCCGCCTCGATCTTCAACGGCGAAGTCAACATGGGTCTTGAGTAAACCAAAAGCGCTAGCCGCTCAATCTCCATCCCATCTACCCTCATCATCCACCCCCATTTCTTAGATCAGGTCTTTGCAGTCGCCATTTTCGGCGGCTTCGTTCGTTCTTTTCTCCCGTCTATCACCACCACAAAAAAAGAAGAAACAAAAATACACAATTTCTGAAAACACAAGCACGTCTACAACCGCAGTTGCTGTATTTTTGGCTATTTATCATGTTCACATGACGTACAGTAACGCTGCGCACACGGGAGATTGAACGCACGAACTACTGCAAGCCACGCAGAGACGTACGTCCTACTAGTAGTACTACCTACGTCGAGCACCTCGCTGGTTGGTACGACAACCGCAGCTAGCCAGCCATGCAGCGCGATCGCCTGGACGGATGGATGGTGCGGCAGATCGAGCATGCCGACCTGGCCAAAGAGACTGTGATCCAGTTGCCCGCGTCGTCTTTCTCTAAAAAGACAAGCGACTTGCGGTCGCCACGCAGTGCCGTCGGCTCTCCACGGCGGCGATTCCTGGGCCACACGGCCGTGCAGCGACCACACACGACACCCCAGGCTCCCTCGCTAGCTCTAGATAGTGGACGCACGCCACGCACGCGACTCGAGACGGCCGCTGCGGTCGTGGGGGAACTGGATGGCGAAGACAGTATCGCACGCCAGTGGCGGCTGCGGTTCCAGCACCCGGGCCAGTCGTTCGCGGAAGACGGACACGTGAACCGAAGCCAAGTGCTCAAGAGTCCGAGACGACCAGAGGCCATCGCACTCGACTGGGGCGATTGCGACGACGACGACCAAGATGGCTATGGTGATGCAACGCGAGAGTCGTCGTCGCCATCGTCGTCGCCGCTGACGCTGTGGGGGATGCCCCGCGAGTACATTCTCGAGTACATTCGCCAGTCGGTGATGCCGACGTCCTGGACCACGTACGGTTACGTGTCTGTGTGGAGATCAATCGACTCTCTTGACTGGTGGCTGACGGATTGACACTGTGTTTATGTATGTAGCCATGCCCGCTTCACTGGCGAATGGGAGGCCGTGCCGCCATCCGCGGCGGACGGACGGTACGCAGCCAAGAGCTCACATAGTGAAGAACCGTTTGAGTCGTCTGCTCTCCCGCCATTGGCGGCTCGTCACAAGTCTCATCAGAACGATGCCCGTGCACCCACGAGCCCACTACGATCCGCACGAGCTGCAGCTACGCCATCTGCACTTTCTCCTAGAGCTAGTACCTCTCCGTCAAGAGCTACGTACCGACGGCCGCATCCGGGTGCGTCGTCTATCGCGACACCAACGTCGCCTCGCTTCAAGCCACCACGTTGTGAAGAGCGGTAGGTCACGTCTACCCTTGAAATTGGTGAAGTCTTATCCTGACCATAGTATTGTGGTTTTGTATTTTTCGACGACTGCAACAAATCATTAGAATTCTACGTGTGCTGGCCGAGTTGCGATCGGATCCCAAGGCCTGGGCGGCGTTCCAGAAAGATGTCAAACGCTTCATCGACGACCAACGCAAGGTGTGTGTGTGTGTCTCTCTACTAACGACTTGTTGGATCTGTACGTGAACACCGCTCACCAACATCTTTGCTTGTTGTGGTAAACAGAAACAACACCAATCAAGCGTACGTGTTGCCTCGGAGTCACTGTAGATAGCCATCAAACAGTCCTAGCAGTATAGCCTCCAAAGAATCCTAGACACAGATCGCTCATCTACTCTATGGCGTGCTGTTTCTATCAGAGAGCTCGAGAGAGCACGAATAGTCCCATCGTGAGTCCACGTGCGCCAGAACTCCAGGCAGAAAGGTATGTAGCTCTCCATCTGAATAGCTCCAGCACAAGAAGAAGAAAAAAAGCGAACTGACGGCCCCATGGTCGGCCACTTGTGGACTAGAAAGAGACGAAACGACGAGCGGCTCTCTCGCGTGCAGCACCACCGCACACTTTTGATCCAGCAAGAAGACGACAAGCTCGAGGCGAAACTACAGGCCTACCGCCGCAAAGTCCAGGCGTGCTCTCTTAAAAACGGCGGTACCGATGGCGACACTGGCAGCAGTGTGGACGTCACCACGACGGTGCGCTACCGCCGCCGCAAAATGTGGCTACTGGCAGTCGCCATTGCGCTCTCCACCTCACAGCTCCACCAGCGGCTCGTGCAGGAGCGGCAGCGCCAGGTCTTGCGGAAGATGGAGACCCAGGCCGCGCGTGTGATCCAGAACTTGTGGAAGAAATGGAAGTGGCGCCACGCGTCCAAGCAGACCATCGTGATCTACGCGTGGCTGCGCAAGTGTCTCTGGAAGCTGCTGCTCAAGATGCGGTGCCGTCGCAAGCACCGACTCGCGACACTGTTGCAAAAGTTCATGATCGACCAGCTCAGTGGCAGTAGAGAGACGCGCAATTTTAACCGCATGATGCTCAAGTGGCGCGGCAAAGTGATTCTGTCGCAGCGCAGCGGCGTGGGCTTTGTGAGCTGCTCGCGTGCGCGGCTACTGGCGCTTTCGCTGTGGTGGGATGCACTGGACCACGACCGCCAGCGCAGCGAGCGGCAGTTGATTGACAGGTTTACGCCCACGACCGACGAAAAAGAAGCCGAGTGGAACGCCATCGTCAACAACCGCGGACGAAGCCTGCTGCGGCGGCCGTCGATCATGAACGGATCCACACGGTCGCTGCTCGGTGGTGGTGGGAGTGGTAGTATTAGCATTAGCAGTACTGCTTCCACCACTGCTTCTACTGCGACCAGTACGCCTCCTCCAACGACTGGCCAGTCTGGGCCAGCTGCCGTCGTCTCGACGCTAGGCGGTTCAGGCTCGACGACACAGCTCAGTACAAGCGGCAGTGCGTCGTCGCTCTCGCGGCGAAGCGTGTCGACGCGGCAGCTCGTGGACCAAATGGACGAGCGGCTCACGACCATGCAGCAGGTGCTCACGCCGTTTGAGATCCAGCGGCTCCAGCAGCACGCGTTCCATGTGGTCAAGATCCCCAAGGCCATCAAGATGCGGCTCCTGCAGGAGCTGCTCACGAGCACGCGCAAAGAGTACATGCGCCAGCTCACCGTGTACCACGACCAAGTGGCCTGCGCGAGCTACTCGAGGGAAGTCAAGCTGGACGACGCACGCGCGATCGTGCAGAGTGGCGCGTCATGGGGCAGTCTGCTCGTGGATTCCCGCACGGGCCAGGCCAAGCTGCGGCGGCCCATCTTCCAGTTGTACTCGGGCGACAAGCAGAAGCGACTGATGGAGGAGCTGGTCAAGCGAGGAGTGCAGCTCACACTGGAGAGCGACCCAGAGCAGCGCGCGATCGTGGAGCGCCAGCGGCTGCAGCGCCAGTCGCTCGAGGCTGGCAGTTTGCCACTGAATGGCAGTGCGGGTGGCAGTGGCCCTGGAAGTCTCATGGGCGGCTCTCGTAAACGCGAGTCCAATACGGTATTTAAGGGGGTGATGGCCACGCCGCAGCCACCATTGTCGACTGGCACTGGCAGTGGCACTGGTACTGGCAGAGACGACGGTGGCAGTGGGAGGAAGACGGCCCGCAAGCTCACGTTTGCCATCCCGGCCACCATCAAAGAAAAACCCAAAAAGTAGAATGAAAAAAAAAAGACAAAAGAGATGATATTCGTACTGGTACAGCTAGCTGCGTTCTCACTGAGTGTAGTGGAGCGCGTGCGAAAGAATGACGAGGGGAGAAGTGCTGTGTGATGTGAAACGGATACGAAGCTTTTAAACTCGATCCATCTTTTCGGACCGCACCGCTCGTGGAGACGATCCAGGATTCGACGTCGACGAGAGCGACGACCGCAGCGCGTGCATGAGTCCCGAGTGGTTGAGCCGCGGTCCGCTGCCGCTGCTGCTGCTGACCATGGGACTCGGAATGTCCGTCTCCTCATCGAACGATCCGTGTTCCTCGACGATCGGGATATTGTCGTCCCACGACACGTTGATGCTGCCGAGCTCCGAGCCCAGCTCCGTCTCTCGGATCGTGTCGCGCTCGCGCTCCGTCTTCTGGTGGAGCCGCATCATCTCGGACGGCACGGGCGCGATCGCCGTGGCCTTGCGCTGCCCGTCCTCCACAAGAGTCGCCTTTGGGGCACGCGTACCCGACAGCAAGATGCGAATGTTTTCACCTCGTGAAATGGGCGTCGCCACGGGCACGGCCTCAACCAATGCAATGGGCAGCGAGATGCCCTTGAACGAGTAGTAGCCGTGGAACTTGAACATGGCGATCGTGCTTCCATCCAGCGGCTCGTTGCCCGTGACGATCGTGCTGCGGTCGTCGCACGTGTGGAACCAGTTCCAGGCATCGCCACCAATCAGAATCTGGCCACCGTGAGCGGCCTTGGCGATCCGCGCAGTCTGGTTCACGATATTACCAAAGTAGTCGGCTCGTCCACTGGTCTTGTGCGGACTCACACTGGCCGGTACGCCCGTCTCGACGCCCATCGACATGGAAAACATGAGCTCCTGGTTTTCTTGTTCCCGGTTCCACTGGCGAAATTTTTCTCGTATCCGCAGCTGGAACTCGGTACACCACATCACGGCACACACGGGATTGAAAAACGCCAGCATGAAATCACCTTGTAGCTCCTGGCATTCGTAGCCATTGTGTTTCCGCAGCAGCTCACGCGCGACCATACACAGCGTCTTGATCCGCTCCGCGAGCTCCTCGGCGTGGCACCGCACGAGCGGCCGCGCGCCTTCGATAAACGTAAACACCATCGTGAGTGGCTTCTGCGCCGACGGCGCGTCGCGCATGCCTGGAGCAAGTTGGTAGGGCGACTTGAGATTGTCAAAGCGGCGAAACTCCAAGTCGCGCGGCAGCAAAAGCATCAGCATGACTTCTTCACTGAGCACCAAGTGGCAGCCCAGGTCCTCCACGACGGGATTTCCAAGTTGCACGAGCTGCTCTTTCAGTCGATCCCACACGCTGTCACTGAGCACGATCTGGCCGCCGTGCGCAAACTCGCTCACCGTGTTGGTCCACTTGACGGCATCAGCGAGCGACTTTTCAGGAGGCACGTCGGCGTCCACGGCGTGGATCACCATGCGCACGCGGAAGCCGCGATACAGCATGATCTGCTTGCGCGAGCGGCCTTCCGGTCGAATGGATTCCTCTCGCATGTCGCTGAATTGCTTGAGAAGCTTGTCGTTCCACGCCGCGTACACGAGACTGAGCTGCAGCGAGAGACACCACTTGGCGGCGTGGAACTCGGACGTGAACGCGATCACAAACAGACCCGACCGCGGATGGCTCAGAATCTCCTGGCCGCCATACTCATTGGCGAGTCGCGAAAGCACCGTGTGCTCGTACAGCAATTTGGCCTCCTCCATGAGATCTTTGGCCTGCGCCATCATCTCACGGAAGCCTTGCACAGACACTTGCACGAGCACGATCTTGTCCCAGCGCACGGGCACGATCTCGCCCAGATCGGTCTTGATCTTTGGCAGCGACGACTTTTTCTGGAGCGGCGCGCCGTGCACGTTGCTGTTATCACAGTGCATCGTGGGTGCGGACCGCACGGCGACCGGTGGGTCGTGGTGGGCCTGCTGTTGCTGTTGTTGTTGTTGCTGCTGCTGTTGTTGCTGCTGCTGCTGTTGCTGCTGGTTGCCCAGTGTCTTGAGGCTGTGGTGGACCGTGAGATTTGGCCGCTGTCCACACGTCGTCGTACTAGCCGTCGACGTGGTACTGGACGCCTGGGAGCACGACGACCCCACCAGCAACGCCGTCGGTGGCTGGAGATGCCGCGGCACTCGGTTGTTGTGGAGACCGCTGGTCAAGAGCGTCAACTCGGGCTGCAGCCCACACTCCTTCTCTCTGCTCTGTTGATAGTGCTGCTGTTGTTGTTGTTGTTGCTGTTGCTGTTGTTGTTGGCAATGTTGCTGTTGTTGATGATGTCGCTGCGCCGGCGAGTCCTCCTTTGATCCCACCAGCTCATCGACATCGTCCATGTGGTCCACACTGTTGGATAAATGCAGCAATGGCGCGTGGTGATGCGACTCGCGCGACGGCAGCGATTGCCCTTCTTCGTACTGGACAAACTCACACTCGCGCGGCGTTTGATTGCCTCCTCCGTCCCCTCCGTCTCCTCGTCCTCCATCGTCTGGTACATTTCCTCCTCCGCCGCCGCCGCCGCCATTACACGCACGGGTTTGGTTACTGTTGTGGGTGAGTTGACTGGTATTCGCACGACTTGGCAGCGATCCCTGGCTCGTATTCCGGCCGTTCATATTGTTTAAATGGCGAGTCTCTTCGTCCACGGCGTCATCTCGGTGGACATGCTGCAAATACGGCGCCAATTCGCGCACGATATCGTTCCGCGGCAGACACTTTTCCAACACGCGCATGCAGCACCACCAGCACACGCCACCCGATCCATTTGACGGTCCCGACATCACTTGGAACTAGTACTAATACTTCCGCGCTGTATACTGGTTGTCCTACTGCGCCCCTGGCACTGGCACGGGTCGCTTTGTAAAGAGGGGGGTAAGACAGCAAGCCTCTCTCCCTCCGACTGCTACTAGTACAGTCGTAAGTCGTAAGTCGTAAGTCGTAAGTCGTAAGTCGTGGCGGGTGTACTAGTCCACGTAGAGTAGAGTAGAGTCGTTCCTTGGTTCCTCCGTTCTCGCTTTCTCCTGTTCCTTTCCTTTCCTTTCCTGTCTCTGGGTTGCTTCTCCAGTCGGAGCTTTTCCGTCGCTTTCTGTTCGGAGGAAAACCCGCCGGTCTCTTCTGGGCTTTCCTTCCTGTGCTTTCCTTTTTGACTCACTCGCAACAACACACACGCACCGGGCGGTTTGGGTTTTTTTGTGTGCATGCAAATTATGTTGCACGGCACTGACTGGACACTTTCACGAGTTGCTCGAAGCGGTCTTATGTTGTGTGTATCATCACCACTTGGTTCTCGTTATGGTGCACGATTTGGCGATGGCCGGTACGAAATCACTCCAGATGTGGCAGGCATCCATCATTTGCATCGTTTTGGGGATGTTGACAGAATGTGGTTACAGACTGTACCATATTGTGTCAAAATCCCAGAATGATCAATGATGACTGGTGCCACCAGACGAGTCTGTGGAAAGTTTAGAAGTCCAAACAGGGGGCCACTATTGATGTGTTGCATGTTTACTGTACTTTCCAGTTAATGACAGAGGTTCCGCGTGTGCGCGGTGCCATTGCGCTGAGAGTATGTGTCAGTCAGCTCACAAATGCCACCCGATAATGCGACTGCGCTACTGTACACAGCCTTAGACATTATTTATAGCTTGACTGCAGCATCTTTTGCGTTTGCACAGAGTTCTTGAAATGTCAAAGTGTTCCATTACCGTCGTATCCCTGTTGGTCTCCATGCTCATCACTATCCTGCACACCAAGCTGGTGTCACCAGCCACTCATCGTCAGTTCACTTTATCGTTTCCTTTTCTTGGGTCTGTTTGCGCCAACTCGGGTCAGGACCGACGGGTCGGGCCGAGAAACCTGGACCATGGGCTCTGCAAAGTGCAGTCCATTTCCAACACTCCTCCCCAGGGATCTCGCACTCACACAAGTCCACCAGACGCACGCAGATCCACGATGCGCGGCGCTGGCAGCGCCTTCGTCAGTGGGTCGGCCTTCATGTCTTGCGTGGGAACGTAGCAAGGCTCAATCACCAGACCACGTTTAACGTGGAGGTTTCAAAAAAACCTCCATAATCTACGTATCCTAAAATTGTCTGAATATAGCTTAATGTGGAGAGTTCGTGTACCAAACGGTCGACTGTGGATGGTGTGTCTTCTCCTTACATTAGCTGCACACTTTGAGCACAAGGCTGCCGAGAGCCATTGGGCAGCTCACGATGGAAGGAGCACCAGCAAGGAAGCGGTCGAAAACTGGAGCACTGAAGTTTCTCGATGGCCACAAAGAAGAGTTCGGCTTGGAAGTTGCGTCCGTCGACCCAAAAATGCAAGCGACAACGACCGTTTTCTGTCGCTTCTGCAAAGTGTTCGGTCGTGAGAGTCCTGCAACAACAGTGAATGACTCCAACAAAACCCGGGCAACGTCAACAACCACAAAGTACTTTAAAACGTTTCGGTCCGACCAGTACAGAAACCACCACCGCCGTCAGCACGCTGTGAAATGGGCGGAGTATGAGGCTGCATCAGCGTTAGAGAAGGCGAGTTATTTTCGTCTGTAACACTACCATATACAGAAACACTCAAGGCTGTCTTTGAAAGCGAGTCGGCTATTACATTTAGCGTCCGTCCCGCAATCATAGACGTGATCATCGGCGATCTTCTCTTCCATCCCGATGACGTCGAAGGACAGAGCCATGCGCGTGCCATCTCGATATTTCAACTGCAAGATCATCGATACCACGCCATAGAAAACTATCCCTCGCGATTCCGTCTATGCGTGCGGTTCATGAGTCGTGGGGTCTCATTTCGTGCGGCCTCTTTCCTGATGGACGACACCAGACAAGAAACGGGAATCGGTCGGTTTGGAGGGTGTAGTGAGCAAGTAACAGCTTGGTACGTTCGAATCGTGTGTGCCGTGTCGCTGGAGCGATTGGCCATTCTACCTGCCCCAACGTGGGCTCTATCGCTTGCGATAGATTGTGCAGCTCACCAAGGTAAATCGTACGTTGATGTTCGGTGCCGCTTCTCGAGAGATGAAAAACTCCACAACAACCATCTACTCGCCATCCCATTGTTCTTGCGATAGATTGTGCAGCTCACCAAGGTAAATCGTACGTTGATGTTCGGTGCCGCTTCTCGAGAGATGAAAAACTCCACAACTACCATCTACTCGCCATCCCATTGTTTGAGGCACACCGCAAGCAACATTTTTTCCGTCCTCGTGCGTTTCCTGGACGCTCTACTTCCAACTTGGCGTGGCCAGCTCATTGGTGCTGCTACGGACGGTGCTGCTACAATGGCCGGTCATATCAGTGGTTTGGTGACCCTGCTAGAAGCGGAATCTACAACTACAGTAACACGAGTGTGGTGTGGTTTCCACCAATTGGACTTGAAGATGCAGTTTGTTTTCGAACAATCCCTCCAAGAAACGTTTTTCGGTAAACTCTACGCCCTAATTGGGTATTTGAGGCGCCAGCAAAAACTCGTCACGACAATGCGCACAACTTGTCCCAAGGTTGCCAACACTCGTTGGCTCTCGATGCACCAGGTCGCCGACTGGCTCTGCAAACACAACTTCACAGTCCGAGTATATCTGGACACAGCCATGCCAAAATGTGATCCGAGTGTGGTGTGGTGGATGTTCCCTTTTGTACTGCGCGAGGTTGCTAGAGAGGCGAATGCCGTGTTCATCTCACTCCAGGGGCGAACAACATTGGTGCAGCAGCAACATGATCGATTTGCCGGCTTACTGGATCGCCTCCGAAAACTCACGGGTACAACAGGTCCCTTCACTACTGACGAAATCGACACCGTTGCTACAGAAGAACATGAACACTTTGGCGGATTCGTCATTTCTCACGGTAAGGCGCTTGCTTTTATTCAAGGAGTCGATTTCTGGGTCTGCGGGACGCTGGATACCATCAGCCCACACCACCGTGATGCCTTGGTCTCCGCAGTGGCTCGCCTATGCGTCGTCGCGTGCGGCAGCATCTTCAAACTGACGAAAATGCCAGCATCTTTCGTTCCGGTGACGTCAAAAGATTTGGTTTCGATGCCCATGCCAGCTTTCGCGGCTACCGTGAACTCGTATCGCTCGCAGCTCATCCCGTTCATTGGTGAGGAAGGCGTATACAAGATTGGACAGGAATTCAAGTCACTGCAGCAGCAGTATAGCAGTCAAGAAGAATTTCGCGATGCTATGGAAGCATTTGATCACCGCCTAGCTGCATTTGACGACAAGTGGAAGTTGGGTGGGGCTGCTACACTCTATCCCCACCTCGTGCATTTCTGTGGAGGACTTGCATCGGTGTTTCCAAACACAGCCACTGTAGAGTCTCCATCATTTGTTGTGAGAAGACTGCTAAGAGAACTTCACTTACTGATCTCTCCCTAGAGGGCATCTTACAAGCAGTGGCAGCGACTCACAGAGATCTCAAACAATATGTAGCATGGATATATAAACATTTGTATGGAGCCCACATCTGAATCGTATTGTTGGACCACGCCCTACACGATTTGCCAAAATCTGGTAAACGTGGAGTTCACCACGTTCAACGTGGTCTGTTAATCACGCCCTAATTGCTGTAGTCGTTCAAGAACATGAGCCGAACATCCACGTGCTTTGCTTGCGACGAGCTGGCTTCGTTCTCGACTTGTTTTATGGCGGCTTGGTTGTCCATCTTCATGCTCATCGGGAGAGCGACACCAAGATCCAACTCGCCAGCAAGCTCCTTCAGGCCGAGGAGATCCTTACCTCCCATGGACGCGGCGACATACTCCGCTTCTGTGGTGGAGAGTGCGGCAGACTGTTTGCGGCAGTGCCTGCCAACAAGCATGCCGTTCACACGCAGGATGCACCCGCTGACCGACTTGCAGACCTTCTTGTCGCCCGCGAGGTCAGCGTCCGTGTAGCAGTCGATGCACGGGTCTCCATCAGCAGCCATCGACAACTTGAGTCCCGCTGTGCCAGCCAAGCATCTCGCGATACGTTTGGCCAGTATGAAGTTGCGGCGCGTGCAAGCGCCTCGAAGCACGGTGTACGGCAAACGAGATATCTGGGCGCGTGCACCGCGCCACCCAACCCCACCAGCGACTGAAAGATCTTGATGGTCAGGTGTTCTGGCGTCCCCGGGCCGGTCAATGGCAGCGGAGCAGCTCCTGATTCCTCCATTTGCACGTCGTCGATTGGCGCATGCACCGCGTTCACCTTGGCGAGTCCGTTCTTCGCCAACAGCTCCATGATTGTTTGCTCTTGGTCGAGCTTGTAGCCCGTCACTGGATCACACTCAATCCGCATGCCGAAGAACCTTTCCGCTAACCCGAGATCCTCGAGCTCGAGACTGCCCATCTGGCTGAAGAACTCGTCCACGCGTGCATCACTCGTACCAGTGACAAGCAAATCATCGACGTACGTACCGACCAGCGTGGCCTCCGTCGCATCGATCTTGTAGTAGAGATAGGTGTCCGTAATACACTGCATAAACCCAATGTTGATCAATGTCTTGTGGAGTAGCTGGTGCCACAGACGACCCGCCTGCTTGAGGTCATAGCGGCTTCGCTCGAGACACAACGCCAACTCGTCGACACCGTACGCGGCCAATTCTTGTGGCGTGAACTCCATACCGTCCGGGATGTAGAGATACATATATACACCATCTTCTGTTGCAGCTTTCACGTAGGCGCTGGGCACGTCAAAGTGTCTAGCGGGCACACGCCAAATCCAAGCAATGGCCAAAATCGCTGTTCCACTGGTTAGATCGAGAACGGCACCTGCTCGTTTCCGCAAGCGACGAGTCGGGCCTTGTACCGCTCAATTGACCCGTCTCCGTTCTTCTTCTTCTTGTGGACCCATTTGGTGTGGAGTCGCATCATGCCGCTCACGACCTTGACGATCTGTCAGGTCTTGTTCGCACGCCGCGATTGGAGTTCTTCGATGTGGGCGCGCAGCCAAAGCGTTCTGTCGGGCTGCGCATCGCCTCCTTGTAGTTCTTTGGGTCTGGCAAGTGCGCAAACTCGGCTTCGAAAACCTGTTTCACGGCGTTGACGACCGCAGATACCATCCCCTGTGGCGCGTGCGCATCTTCGCGTCGAACGGCGTCCACGACCGCATTCACGAGTCCTTTTGGTGGTGGTACACCTCCTCCATCGTCGCGATCCGCCTCTGCCTGGCGCTCGTGTGGAGCGTCTCAGCCCAGTAGCCGATGCGTCTCCCGCTCTCTTCGGGCTGTTGTAGTGGCGCTCGTCGTCGTTCTTGGTACAACCGCATCATGCTTGTCCGCACGATCATGCTGCTGGGGCTCTACGCTCCTACACCAACGTGGCGGTCTGAAAGAGATAAAGAAATGACCAGCAGTCGCCTCCACAACGGGTCTGATTGTGGGGAAAGTGCGACGAGACAAGAGTGTGTACATTCCCCGTGACAAGGTGGTCATCACGGCTCGTCACATCAAGCACATGGAGACCCTCACCGACGCTGGCAACGCTGAGATGCGTCGCATCCTCGAAAATCAGGCAAACGACGAGCTGGAAGAACTCGCCAGGGCGCGCGAAAAAGAACATCTCCACCACGACCAAGCCCGTGAGTGTAGAGTGGGCAGTGTAGCGTACGGTACATGGTCGAGTGTCGAATGGTGGGGGAAAGCAGTTTGGTGAGAAGGGAGCCGCCGTGACGTGGCACGGAGGCGGAGACGGAGACGGAGACCGACTTGCGGTGTGTGGCTGTGCGATGCGGCGTCGTCTCTGAGTGTTGTTGTTGTTGTTGTCGTTGCTGTGGTGGTGTGCTATGTGC
>JAADWC010000012.1:0-73748 GCA_023336095.1 Pythium pectinolyticum | reverse complement strand
GCGGTGGAGAAGGAACTCTGCGCCGTGGTCTTTGGCGTGGACGGCACAGGCGGCGGCCTTGTGCAAGTACTCGCTGCGGAGAGCGGCGTAGTTGGGGATGTTCTTGATGGCGACGATGCCGTCGTGCTGCATGGCGTCGAGTAGCACACGCGCACTGGAGTAGAGCTGCGTGTACTCGACTGCTGGCACGGCGTACGATGGGACCTCAGCCGCGTAGCTGCTCGGCATGGCGAGCGCAGCCACAATGGCGAGCGTCATCATGGAAGGTGAATAAGCTCGTACGACGGTCACCATGTTGGTTTGTTGGCTGATTTGATGTGCGACGCTGGCAACGGAATTGGAAATGACGAATTGGGAGGGGAAACAACCAATTTTGAAACGTGCGCGCGAGAGAGAGACAGAACTCTGGATGTCCCCATCCAAAGAGAACTAACTGGACGAAAGACCCAGTGTCACAAACGCTCCAAAAGACAGCAGCCGTGGACAAGAAACTGTGTTTGTCTGGGAGCCGCACTATCTACTGGATCGCGAGCACCAGATGGACACACGGTTTGTGTGGCCACCTTTTACGCATTCCTGGATGTTTCGGGTCGTTAGCACCAAGTTCCAGTATCACGGTACACCTTCCTGGAAGACTGTTGTCCCAAACCATAATCAAATCAAGTCACTCCATTTGTTCAAGTGCAGAATATCGGAACCATACAGCCAGACCAGACTCCTCCCTGGAACTGGAAGAGAGTCAGTCCTGATCAGGTCGACAACTTCAACTGGATTGTGAAGTAGCTCGTCATGCTCTGTGTCCTTTCGTCCAACAGACTTAAAGACCCACCGAATCCTACAATCTGGATACAAAGCACAGCAAACCAAGATGTCTACGCACAATTGTGTGGTGGACTCTCATGGAAGCCCATAGAAAAAATCATGGAGGTCTAGAGAATGAGTGAGAGAACGAACAAACAAGAGTGAGTATCCTTGCGTTATTCTTTTGCTGTATACATGGTCCGCTCCCCGCCTGTTCTCACAGACACAGCTCCAGGTACGAGCGCGTGTACGTGTTGATGCCGTCGTCCTGGATCGCCGGGTACGCCGGCGTGAGTCCGTCCTGCGCATACATGTACAACGAGTTGTAGATCTTCCAGTACACTTCCCGCACACGTCGCGCCGGGTGGAAGAGTCCCTGCAGCGTGTACTGCAAGATCACATGCGGACCCAACGCCACGCGGCAGCCTTCAATCGCTTCAAACACGGCATTGATCACGTGGGGCGACGTCTCAAAGATGTTGGGCCACACGTAGTTGAGCAAATGCAGGATCGCATCCTCACATCCAAGCCCCGAGACGCCCAGTGCAATGTGCTTGACACACGCACACGCCGTCTGGCGATGCACGAGATCACGGTCCATCAGCGCGTCCTGCAGCAGCGGCGCGACCGCGTAAATGTAGTCCTTGCCCATTTTGCCAATGTACTCAAACATGAACGAAAACGCCTTGAGCACGCCATTCTGGACATTCAGTTCCGGCACGCGGTACTCGTTCATGAGCGCCGGCACGACCGTGAACGGGGAACACGTCTCGGCGACGATCGCGATCGCGACGGTCGTACACACGCGGTTCTGGCGCTCTTGCACTTTGAGATTGTTCAGCAACGTGTGGAGCACATCCTGCGGACCAATGGCCTTGGCAATGTAGCCAAACGTGTTGACTGCGGCACGGCGGATGCCTTTCTTGTGGGCCTTGAGCATATCCAGCAGCTCAAAGCAAATGCGCATCCACTCTTTTGCCGACACAAACTCGGCGCCACGGTCTGCGACGCGGCCCACGAGATCAATACAGTTTTCTTGCACTTTTTCGTGGCGGTTGCGCAAGATCGGCGTGAGCCGCGGCAGCAAATCTTTGATCGGCGGCGTCATCTTGGTCATGCCAATCACATTCACGATCGCCTTGAGCGCACCAAGGATACTACCAAGCACCTCTGGGTATTCTTCGCCCAGGTACTCGTACAGCACGACGCCCATGTGGCCCATGAGCTGCTCCTGGTCACAGAGCTTCATCACGACGGCGATGCGGCTGATCAAATCGGCGGCCTGCATACGCACTTTAGCGGGCTTGTTGTTCAAGCGCCACTTGATCGTACCACAGATCTGTGGAAGATAGTTCTTCGCACGCACGCCCAGCGCATTCACGACGATACCAAAGCCATCGAGCATCACAAACGTATCGTCCGACGTTTGCTCTTGGAACGCGTACAGAATGCCGTCAATCAGTTTCTCTTCCAAGTCGGGACCGATATCCGACGCACCCAGATTCGAAATCACCTTGTGGATCGCCTCCATGACCATGCGACGGTACGGCTCACTCTCGTCTTTCAAGTCGTCCACGACCCGCGAAATGATCTCACTGGCACCGACGTTGTTGGCGAGCTCCACCGTCGTCTCTACAAGTTGGCGGTAGTTGCGGCGATCCAGCGCCATGCGGCGCACCCAGAAATGGCGGAAAAACGGCGGCAGCACGTGCTCTTTCACGTACGCGGCCTCGACGCCCTCGGTCGAGACACACTGCTTGACCACCTTGAGCACAATCTTTTTCATTTCTTCATCGGGCGACTGGAACTCGCGAATCAGAATGGGCATCACTTCACGCGTAAAATAGTTGGCGTAGTGCGCGTCCATCAACGGAATGATGAAACCAATCGCCTTCAGAAACGCCGCTAATCCTTTGCCGTGGTGCTTGCGGATGCCACGTCCTAGAGGACGCAGCACGGAATCAAACGACTCGATACCGTAGGGAAACGCCGACTCGGCCAGCGCCGCTAGCGCCAATGCAGTGATCGTGCGCACTTTCTGTTCATCTTCCAGTCCGTGGGCGATGATCTCGACAAGATGCGTCAAGTGCGGCAGCACGGCACAGCCCATGAGAATCGCGATCTGCTGCACGATCTTGATACCCGTGTGGCGCGCCTGCCACGACTTGGTCGACTGGCACACGGCCTTCAAAAACGGAAGCAACGCCGGAATGCCAAGCGCCGACGCCACGACGGCAAACGCACGCGCCGTCGTGTTACGAACGTACTCATCGTCCGTGTCGATATCCGGTCGCATGGTCGAGATCATGGTCGCGAGACCAGCAGCCTTGGCCAAGTTGGACACGATCTCGCGGCCTTCGACACGCGCATAGTAATCTTCATCGATCAGCAATGGCTCGATTACCACCAAGATCTTGTGCACGTACGGCCGCACGAGATCGTCCAGTTTGTACAGCACGCGGTCAATCACCTTGACCAGCAAGTGGCGCTCCTGGTCTTCCAGTGTCGGCGACATGAGCAGCGGCAAGATCTGGTTGAACAGCGGACCAGCACCAAACTCGCGCGCCTTGTCCGAGATCTGGCGCAGTGCCGACTTGCGGTGCGGTGGCGTGCCGTTCTTGATCTTGAGCAGCAGCCGCATGATCTTGCGCTCCTTTGCGGCCTCCGTGTCGAGCGAATCTTCATCCACTTCGTCCATCAACTTGCCGAAATACTGGTAATCTTCTGGCTTGATAAATGGCATCGAGCCATCGCCCGATGGTGTCATAGGGCCAAGCCCGTAATCGTCGCGCTGCGGCGTCGCCTGCATGGCAAAGCCTGGCGTCTGTCCCATGGGCGTGGGCGTCGCCAGCAGCTTGCGTGATGGCGTGCGGATTGGCACGTAGGAAGCTGGCGGGTCCAAAATCTTGTAGCCGGTCGTTGGAAACATGGCATCGAGCTCATCATCGCTCCACGGGCGGTTGCGTTCTTCAATCTCGTACTCCAGACGCATGCGCTGCGCCATCTCGGGCGTCAAGTTGCCACTCATCACACCGGCGGCAATTGATCCACCAGGAGTCATCGCTTCGACTCGTCGCATGGGCGTCTTATCTGCGGCACCACCAGCCAATGGCGTTTCATCCCAGCGCGAGCGCTTGCCACCAGGCGCAGGCGTCGCGTTGCCATCCACCGCTGCCGGCGTCATATCCCATTTGGACCGACTGGGCGTGGCCATGGCCCCAGCGCCATTACTAGTGCCCACGGGCGTGGCATCCCATCGGTTCTTCTTGAGTGTGGACGCCGCGGGCGTCGCATCCCAGCGCGACGACCGTGTCGGCGTTGGCGCACTGGCGCTGGCGCTGGCCGTGGCACTCGTACTCGCAGTGCTGGCGTCGGACGCCGTGTCCCACTCAGACTCTTCGCCATCCGTCTTGGTTTCCCCACCAGTGCCCGGATCATCCCAGCGCATGCGCTTGCGGCGCCGTGTGGTTGTGCTCTCGCTCTCTGCATCCGCCTGGGGCGCTGACGACGCGGCCTGGTCCATACGCTTTTGTAGCTCTTCCTCTTCTTGTTTCTTCTTTTGGATCTTACGCAATACGTCACTCCGTTCATTATCGAGTTGTTGGCTCTGCATGATCTCCTTATACGAACGCTGCGGCGTCTTATCGCCAAACGCATCACCACGCTCGGGCGACAGAATACGGTCAAACCGACGCTTGCGGTAGTCGTTCTCACGGTCGGCGATGCGCGTGTTCACTAACCCAGAACCATTCTCTTCGCGTGCGCGACTGGAAAATGGATCGTAGTTGGCATCTACCAAGCCGTCACTGGTCGCCGCGTCCTGTGATGACGCAAACCCACGGCCTTGGCGCTGGGACTTGATCTCCTGTGTGTTGTCGTCGTCTTCTTCGTCCACGATGGTTGACGCAAATCCTGCATACTTGTCGGCACCATTGCTGCCGTTGCTGCCGTAGATCTCCTGGTCAAAATGGCCTGCAGAGGCCAAACCGACCTTATCGTCGCCGCCTGAAGCCATAGTAGATAGAGAAGACAATGCTCTATCTGAATATGCTGTGTATACGTCTCGTGGGGTCGCTGTTACACTTCAGCAGGACGTCGCCAGCGATGCTTTTTGTCACGTTCGGTTGCTGATCTTCGCTTGGGTCTTCCTTCTTCGCTTCCGGCAACCAACCCACCAAGCCGTCCTATCGCCCGAATAGGACCAAGGTGTTTTATCGGTCATTTTTGAGGTTTTACTAAATTGTTGGATTCATGTGGGCCACATTTGATAATGGTCTGTGTTTTGCAGCCGTTTTATGATATTACACCTACTTTTGGAAAAATGGAAGTTTAAACATCTTGACTTCGACATGGTGGCACGTCGAGACCCATCGGTCATGCTCTCGCCAATTCGTCGACACAAGCGCAGCAAAATGATGACCAACGTGGCAGCATTTGCCAGTCTATTCGACGTATTTCCGATTGGTGCTTTTGGCTGGCTACACCTTTGCGCAGACACGCAGTCTCTTCACTTCGTTCTCCTCTATGACAGTCCGTTGGTTGGTTGTGGGCTGTAAAACTGGGCGGAATTTCGAAAAACGAGCTTTTCCCTGTCACATGTCAATGTTTTTGACCAATCATACGCCATCCAAGGAATGCTTCTGATTGGCTAAAACAAAGTCTTCGTGTTCAGTCTGCATGTTCTTTGTGCCAAGGAGCCGAAAAGCTCCCTTCTCACGAAGTCGAGTTCAACGTCGGCGAATTTGCCACACAGCTTTGGATCACAGAACACAATCTGCTGCAAACGAGAGAAGCACACACATAAAGAACGACTATCACATCATGGTCCTGGAAAGCGACAGCACGCTTCACGAGCAACAACTCACGGAGCAACAACAGAAAATGGCGGACGCGCCAGCCGTTGAAAGCGAGAACCAAGTCGACGAACAGCAATTGACCAAGGAGCGGTCTGCGTCGTACCGCATTCTGGCAACGTTCTCTGCACACGATGCAAGCGACAGCGAGGATGGTGACCAGGCCGATGAAGATCCCATGGCGTGGGCAGATCTGGAGGCGTTTGGCGGCACGAAGAAGACACTCGAGAGAAAACCCAAGCCCCGCCAGCTCACTCCCGAGGAAGTCCATGAGCAGCTCCAGGAGCTCCACGAGATTGATGCCAAGATGGCGGAGGCTCGAAACGAGAAGCGATCCAAAAAGGGCATGCTGGACACGATCGCGTGGCTCAAGAAGCACCAACACGCCAGCGATGCACGACGAAGCGATCAGCGTCGGCTCAAGCGGTCGTCGTCGTTTGTGCGGTCCGTACTCGGCTTTTTCCAGTTTGGCAACAGCCGCCTCAGCCATCGCCACAGCAAACAAGACGTAGACGATGACGACGTCGACGACAACAATACGTCGGACGTGGACGACCATGCACTGCCGAGTCTGCAAGCGCCGTGGGGCCAGACTGCACTGAACGTGGATTGGACGGAGATTGGCTTTGCGCTACTGAACCAAGCCGTGCTGGACGACATTGCGCGTGTGCGTCCCATCGTGCAAAGTGGAGAACTCCTGAGTGCGTCACCGCAGGCGTTGATCGCATTGTCCAAGTGGCTACGGCGCTTTGACCAGCATGTGGACCACGTACTGACACTGAAGGAGTATCTCCTGGAAGAGCGCACACTACTGGCGGGCGTGGGCTACAAAGTGACGACGATGTACGATATCTACAAGGAAGCGCTGGGCGTAGCACTGGAGAAGACCCACGGCGACCGTCGTGAGCTGGGCACTGCGATCTTGCAGGTGTTTGCGGATCTGGAGACGATTCTGCGGGACGAGCAGCTCGCGGTCAAGGACGTGGTCCAGCAATCGCTGACGCAGGACCAGGAGTACGAGGCACTGAGCAGTCTGTTCCACAACTTGAGTGACGACGACTCGTGTGGCGTCGTGCTCGCCAAGCTGCTTGGCTGGATGAAGAACCACATGGACGACGACGGGGAGACGCAGTCGTTTTTAGAGCAATTTGATGAAGATGTCAAAGACCGGCTCGCGGGCGAGTGGATGCGTCAATACGCCATCTATCTGGAGCTGCTGGACTCGTTCTCGGTCAATTTCGAAGGCTCGATGGCGTATTTCACGTAAATATACGTACTGTACGGATTTGGTATTCCACTTTCCCTTTGTTTTTTTGCGTGTTTGTTCGTGCTACCTGTTGCATCCACAGACAACAGGTTGGCGACTACAGGATCGTACAGTGCGGGCCCAGCCGTGGGCGAATGGAGTGGTTGGTTATGCGTGCCATTGTACAGTGCTACGACGTAGTTACTACGAGCTCTTGCGTGGATAGTGACACTATGATCGCATCCCTCACGAAGAAACTACGGCGGATCGTGGACACATACTGTGGCAGCGCGGCTTCAACTTCAAGGCTTCAACGCCAGAATGCGCTAGTAGCCGCCGTCAAGGCGAATACACGCGCGGCGCTAATAGCCTTTGCTCTCGTCTCGGTTGCAGCGAAGGGATCATGCCATCGATGGATCCCTAAAGTATGCGACACGTGAAGTGGGCAGGTATTGAATGTCAGAGGCGGGTTCAAATCTACCCAAACCCACCCATTGTAGACTCTTCATTCCCTACAAAAAACAGAGTGGGTCCTGGCCCGCAAGTGTGGTCTTTGGCCCACTCGACCCATATTTTATCTTCACTTCCATTTTCCACGTTGGGGAGTGCAGTAAACACTTGCAACAAGACGCCTCCTCAACGTCGCTTGTTATGGAGGTCTCTGTTCTCAGCAGCAGCGCCAATGGAGGAGCTGCTGGTCTTGCCATGGCGGGTATGGCGCTACCGGATATCCTACTGGATGGCGACCGACTGAATATGCTACTCGACATTATCTGTACGGACTACATCACGGCGTCGTACGCGAGTCGCGAGAACGGCAAGAAAGTCGTCCTCAAGGCGCTCCAAAAGCTTTACCTCAGTGTGTACGCATCGGCGCCGCATCTCTCAATCAACATCCGTGATTCCGTCTTTGCGGATCGCAGCCGTGCGTTTTACGAAGAGCTCCTGATCGATTTTGACCGTAAGCGCCACCAGCAGCTCACCGAGATGTCGTCGCTGCAAGCCGCGCGTCCAATGCTATCACCGTCTCTACCCATCGTGGACGACGCCATCGTGAAAGAAGTGCTCAAGCCCAAGCTGGTCCAGTTTGTTGAAGAGATCATTAAGGAGCGCGACCGCCACGTGCGCAGTACCGAAGGAAACCGCCCGCCACCATCGTCATCTACAGCTTCCTTTTCCTCTTCTAGTGCCACCATTACGTCGTCTCGCACCACGATCTTCCCTGGCAGCATCAGCAACACGAATGCGTCGTCGTCGTCGTCCTCTTCATTTGTGACGGGCACTATTCCGGGGTCCGGCCCGCTGAACGCCGGTGGGCTCCACAGCACGACGTGGCAGTCCGGTGAGATCCGCATGGAAGGATGGCTGCGCAAGAAAGGCCAGCACGTGAATCTGTGGCGCGACCGGTATTTTATGATCCGCTCGACGCCCAATGGCACGCATTATCTATGTTATTTCCGCAAAAAAGGAGACAAAGAGCCACGCGGATGGTACATTCTCGGGCCCGGCACGACCGTCGATGAAGTGCGCGAGTCGCCCAGTAAGATTGAGACCAAGCCGCTGTTTACGTTCCGTATTCGCCACTTGACGCATGCCGCCTCGGACGACGTGGACGATGAAAAGACTTCTGGTAGTACTGGTACGGCACCTGCAACGTCCTCGTCGGCGGCGTCCTCGTCGCTGTTGATGGTGGAGAGCTCCCCCATGATGAGCTCTTCGCACATGCTCGTGCAGACAACGCGCGCGACGGGCGCATCGTTTGAGATGCCCAGCTCGCCCGATGCGAGTGCTAGTGGTGTCTCTGGGAACGAGTACGATCCGTACGACCCACGCGCTGCGAAAAAACCAAATTCACGCCGTTTCCGCAGTCGCGCTGCTGCTGCGGCCGTAGCTGCGACTGCTGCGACGGCCGTTGTGCTCACTGGAGGACTCGCCGGTGTAGGGATCGGCATGGGCATGGGCATGAGTGCCGCGGCGGCAGCGAGTGCGGGCGCCGCTGGTACAATGATCGTGCAGAACCGCAACAAAGGACCCATTGCGCTTGCCGCTGAGTCGCTGGAGACGGCGATTTGGTGGCGCAATAGCATTTTGGAGTGTATCGCGCAGGCCGAAGAGCAGTGGAAGCGGTATCTCAACTGGTACATGGACAAGGACCACGAGCTCCAGTCGAGTATGAGCAGCGAGTGGATGGACGGTGCCAGTGCCAATACCAGTGCCGGCGATAGCGATGCGCCACATTTTGTGCCATTGAGTGGCACTCTTGTGAAACCAACACTCACGAGCTCGGTCTCTGGCGGCTCAGTGACCACGGCGTCGGTCTCTCGAAGCGGCTCCCACAAGTCGTCGTCGACACGACCGCGTGCTGGGTCATTTGGTACGCTGCCGCGCTCGATCGCCAAGACGTTTCGCACGTCGGCCACGTTTTCGCAGGAAACGTCGTGGAAACTGTACGACTTTAGCTCCAAGCTTCGCGTGGACGTGGAGAAATCGCAGCTCAATAGCTCCTTGTGGGCGTCGCTGGCGACTACTACATCGTCCAAGCACGCGCCTCCACCGCCTGCGCTGCGTACTAGCGTCAAAGTGCTCATGTCGCCGCAGAAAGTATTTGATCTGCTTATGGACACGAGCAGCTCTTTTTATCGGCTCAACCACGTGCTGCAGCAGGCTCAGGTGCTGGAGGAAAACAAGGGCGACCACAGCGACGTGGTGTACTGGCGACTCGCGCCCACGTTTCTGTGGCCCGTGTACGTCGAGTCGCGCGATTTGTGTCTGCTTCGCTACTGGCGCAAGGAGCAGGACGCGTCGTATTTCATTTGCTTCCAGTCGACGACCCACACAAAGTGTCCGTCGTCACAGTCGTCGTCAGCTTCAGCCGTGCGTGGCTCGGTGCTGGGCGGCGGCTTTATCATTTCGCCACGCGTCCACACGCACGACGACCAGTTTGACGAGTGCTGGGTCACGCTCACGATCCAAATGAACCCCAAGGGATGGATCGACTCGTCGCTCGCGCGGTCGTGGTATTACATGCACGCGTACGGCGTGTACTTTCTCGAAATGATCACGGCGCTGAGCGCACTGCGGCCCGACGTGGACACGACTCCTCGACCGTTTGCTGCCGGCGCTGTTGGTTCTACATGTAGTGGTGATCCTCAGAGCCATTCGACAGAGAGCCACGCAACTTCATCTTCCTCTTCCACCTCTAGCCAGCTCATTGTCTCGGAAGTGCAGCACGCGATGCTGGAACCGTACCGCACCGAACTCACGCTCAAGCACGCGCTGCCACCAAAGTTTTGGAGCGAACCGGACGCCACCAGCTTTCTTGTTCGTGGACCACAGTATTTTGTATCGCGCACAAAAGTGCGGTCAGCGCCACAGGCGTTTCGTCTCGTCAGTGTGGAGCTGCTCAAGTCAGGAGCTCCGTCTGCAGCCGCCGCCTCCGCTGGCGCTGGCGCCACGACATCGGCAGCCCACGAAAAGCTCAAGATCCAGCGCATTGGCGTGTCGTCGTTTGAAAAGCCCGGACTCGCCGACTGTCCACTGCTTTTGGTGATCAACTTTATGCTGCCAGGCCCACCAAACCACTCGCTCGTACTGTATTTCACACCGGGGAATCCCGCCGAGCTCAAGAAAAACTCGGTGTTTGCCGACTTGTGCCACGATTTCTGCCGCGGCGCGAGCGACGAATTCCGCACCAAGCGGCTCAAGCTCATTCCGCGCATCGTGCAGGGCACGTGGTCTATCCGTGAAGGTGTGGGCTCGACACCGGCGATTCTCGGCACAAAAGTGAGCCACTCGTACCACCAGGGCACGCAGTTTCTGGAAGTGGACTATGATATCAGCAGCTCCACGGTCGCGAGTGGCATTGTCAAGATGCTCATGGGCTATGCGCGTGATTTGGTGATCGACTTGGCGTTTGTGATCGAAGCGCAGTCGTCGCTGGAGCTGCCCGAGCGCGTGCTGGGCTGCGTGCGGCTCAATGGCATTGATTTACGCCACGCTGTGAGCTACGTCCCCGCAAAGGCTGTGTAAAAAAGAGTACTACGTAGTATGGCGCTGTGCACTGTGTCGTTTGTGCTCTGTATTGTGTGAGAAACGTTGGCTTCGTCCTTCAAGTGCATGGAAGCAATGATCGTATTCAACTGAAATCAACACCTCCACGCGGCCGCCTCACCTTCGATACTGTACAAGTACATGTATTCGGACGCGGCTTATTGCGAGCTAACAGCATGCAAAATCTATCCACAAGCACGATATACAACGCCAAATGCCGCATTCTCGGCGTCGATATGAACTCCTAGTCTCTCTTGGTCGCCAAACGGTGCATTTGGGATTCCGCAATCGTCCCAGTCTTCCCCACGCGTCTCGCTCAATTCGCGCGAGGCAAAGCGCTGTAGTACCCGTTCTGCGACGTCGTTCCAGTGACTGAACTGTACAAGATACAGACGTCACTCGCAAACAGGAAGGCGGTACACGCCGTGGAGGCCACACACTTGCCGCAGCAAGTTTCGAGGGTTTGCCCGCTCGAGTAATCAAACCAGTCTCCTGAAAGTCTCGTATTGGTTCTCACGTCAAACTTGGAGGAGCATGTGGGCGGGGTTGTTGGAGGTGGAGCCGTCGTCGTCGGCGGAGGGGTTGTCGCTGGCGGCGGGGTTGTTGGAGGTGGAGCCGTCGTCGTCGGCGGAGGGGTTGTCGCTGGTGGTGGGGTTGTTGGAGGTGGAGCCGTTGTTGTCGGCGGAGGGGTTGTCGCTGGTGGTGGGGTTGTTGGAGGTGGAGCCGTCGTTGACGGCGGAGGGGTTGTCGCTGGCGTTAATGAAGGCGTATCACCACACGACTCGCGAGCGTAGACCGCACTTGCACTGGTCATCACAACCACCAGCACCAATCGAACGAGCTTCATCTTGGACTTGAAGGGGCGAAGGAAAATGATGGAATGATAGCGCAGGTACCCGTCCGTCCTCCTTCTTCACGTTTGTCTAAATTCTTGCAGCACAAGCACAACGCCTCGCACCACACAGTGCTGTCTGACCACTTTTCGTCCTCGTTTCAGCAACTGGCTGAGTCAGGCTGACTCAATCAGCAAGTTGCTGAATCGTTCATGGGCGGCAGAGGAACGGTGGCACTGGACACATATTTGCGAAGTACATCCCCGTAGTACAATCGCACCTCATCATACCTCATCGACTTTGGCAAGAAATGCGTTGTTAGATGACTCGTGCAATCTAAAACATAAAATGATGCAATCAGATCGAAGGATAAATACATTTTCAGTGGGAGCATATTCTACGGCACTGTTGGAGTAGGATCAGACGTAGAAACAGCGTTCAGACAAACTGCTGTAGAAGGATTAGACGTAGAAACAGACCGAGGTGTTCCATCCAGTAGAACATTCATAAAATGCTAAGTTACAGTGTGAATGGCTTGAACCAAGTGTTGGATACTCTATTTCCCGAGATTAGTTTTTCTTCCGTGGATTCATGGCACAAAGCGGTGCGCCTCTTCAAGATCAAACCATTTACGCAAAGAGACATTGAAGTTGGCTTCACACGAAGCGACACGGTCTGTGGTTGCCCCTCTTCACTCATTTCGGCGACATTGACAATTTGCTGTTCGAGCGCAGCCGTACTACTCACCAAGCCGAGCAATGAGCGCAATAGCCACGCGTTTTGCAGTATCGGTACCAGCTTCTCGACCGCGCGAGTGACGCAGTAGGGGAGCGCATGCAGCTCCTGCCGCCGTGAAGAAGGCGAGGCGCTGCTCTTGATCAACCCGAACGCGCACCACCCAGCGTGACCTTGATCTTGATCCCATGCAGCACAATGTCCGGCATGGGCCCGCCCCACAGAGCCAAGCCACGGCGAGATTCGCCTTCGGTTTCTGTGGCGGCTTCGAGCCAGCAGCGACAGGTATTGCCATACCGCGTCGAATTTATCAGCACCAGCAGCTCCGTCCATCTCACTCACGCAGCATGTAAAAGTCTCCAGATTTTCTCTGCGGTCGGCATATCTGGCGCATCGACTTTTGGGAAAAACCTGCGACGGATCTTCTGTCGTCACACGGCACTGAATGGAGTCGACGCTTCCAGCGCATAACCGCTGTAGGCATCGATCCACTTGTTGCCAACATAGTGTACTGAGCCGAGCGACTGGGTTTCCCTCATCCGAATAGTGCTTGGTCGGAGAGAAGCCAGCACTCCCTTCCGCCGAGCAATGTCAGTCGAGTGACTGTACGTCGGATTCATGAACTAACGCTTCCAATACATATATATGTAGCAGTGCAGCAGTAGCTGTCAAGCTGTCCTTCTCGCAAATACCAAAGAGCGGTGGTGCGGCTGTGCCTTTGCGTGCGTGCAGATCGAGATCACACAGAGCACATCTGTGTGAGTTGTCGTCGAAAGATCGTTTGTTGAATACGAAGCCCCGTACTATTTGTATACCATTGGCACGCAATCGTACCGTCCATCAAGCACTGGCGTTACCACGCGGAGACGGTAGTGCCAGAATGAAAACAGAACTAGTCGTACTTGGTACCGTATATTGAAAGATATAGACAGGCTTACACGATGAGCCCGAGCAAGTCGGCACACGCTGCCGACGTGTTAAGCTTGACGTTCGCGATTCCGGCAGTGTATAACACACTCACATTGAGCTTCGTGAGCGCCTCGTCCAGCAGCACGGCCTGCGTCACAGCGTACGGGTTGTTGCCCGTAATATACAGCTGAGCCTTTCTCGCGAGCACGCCCTTGAGTAGCTTTCCAAGTGCCGCAAGAGGTCCCACCTCTTTTTGGATCGTGAGTAAGAACTCGGTGGGCTTGGCACCGCGCGGTACGCCCTTTGCCGGGTTGGTCGAGATGGCCTGGCCCAGGTAGTCCTGCTGGTAGTACACCGTCAAATTGAGCAGACCGACGCCGTCGAGGCCCACGTCCGAGTCGTTGTCCAGTGTGATGTTGGTGAGCAGTTGGTAGTTGGTCGGGTTGCAGCCCGGGATCGAGATACGTTCGATCTGGGTGGCGGGCATGCTGAACTGGCTGAGCCCCTTGACTTGGATCGTGCGCTTGAGATCCAAGCCGCCGTACGACAGGCCCAGAGCGTGAACTTTGACCGAGGCCGAGATATCGATATCCAGTGTCTCGGACATGACCACGGCCTTGCTCACTTCACGGAACGCGACCTGGTCCACGATCTGCGAAGGTCCGTTGATCACGAGATCAAACTCGTACTTGCCTTTCTTGAGCTTGGTCTCGGGCAGCGTGACGATACCAAAGGCCTTGCCGTTGTACGCGAGCGTCACTTCGCTCTCGTACAGCGTAGACGATGCCAGTGCGTCACTGGCGAGGTGGACACTGAGCTCCACGTTGATCTCATTCGAGTTGCGGTCGCCCGACATCTTGAGCAAATCCAAGTGGTTCAGCGTGAGCTTGACATTGTTGACCTGGTGCTGGAAGACCGCTGGCAGAATCGCCAAGAAGACGATGAGCAGCACGACCAGAACCGCAGCGAGAATCGAGGTGACCAGCGCTGCGATCCATTGCTTCTTGGGCAGCGACCAGCAGAAGAAGCGCTTGTGGCGCGGACCGGAGAGCTCTTCGTCAAGCTTGCCTTCTAACCCCAGCGTGGCCACAGTGCCCCCAGAGAAGGACTTTTGCGTAGCTTCGTCATGCGAGTAGAATGGGTCGCTGGTCTTGGGCGTGACTGGCACTGCGTGTTGTTCTTGAGGTGGCATCGTGAAAGCTGAATCGGTTGTGACACTCGGTGGCCGGTGTTGTGGTCGTTCTTGACTAAAAACCAACTCGACAAGTTCTGGTGCAGGGGCCATTCAAGTCGATGTCGAAGGCCGTCTACGTAGTGCATACGTATTATACGTAGTGCACGTTTACTGCTGAGGCATCGTCTTACTCATCAGTTTCAAAGCGCAATCCATGGTGACGCAGACGTTTTCCACTGATGTAGTGAGCAGATCCACCGATCTATGGGCACTACTCCCCCATGTGGCTTGTCTCATGTCGCAGCAACCATCCGCGAAAACGTGAGTCGACTCTCGATCACAAATAATGTGGACCACATGAAACCGATCACCAAAATTCGGATGTTGAAGTGAGAAAAGGCGCAAAGGGGATAAAAAGTGACGTGCATGCGCCGGGGGAAATCACCAAAGGGAAACCAAAGGGAAAGCAAGGGGAACCCACGACGTTGTACGTGTATTGGCGGCATTATCCACGACAGAACGCCACGCAAAGCACATCGAGCGGGAAGAGTGATCAAGCGGACACAGTTGCGCTTAAACGCCACCAAGAAAGCATCAAATCGGTTGCCCCAGCGATCAAAAAGCAATCCGCAAGAGAAAGGGAATTTTTGTGACCAAGGTCGAAAAATGCGTCGCACCGGTCGACGCCACAGTGTGGCTGGATCGCCACCAAGTTCGAAGAAGAAGGACTCACCCAAGAAGGTGAATGCGCGGGCGTTGCTCACGTTCCATGTGAAGCAGACGCTGCGCCACGGGAGCCATGGCACGCCGTCGCCGCGACCGTTGCTTCGCACTGGGAGTGATGGCTCAAGCCCAAGCGCACGCACCAAGTGCATGGAGCGAAGCGCTTCTCTGCCAATAATGCGTCTGGATCTGGCTGCTGCGATTTCGACTTCATTGTGTGGTGATGACGAGGGCGAACATGACGATTTCCTTGAGGAAACTCCGATCGATGAAGCACTTCGAGACGACTTCCGATGTTTTGAAGATGCTGGAGACGACGCGTTTACTGCGCTTGAGCGCGAACAAGAGCCACTGCCGGACGCATTGGCCTTTGGCAGTGAAGAAGAAGTCGGTGTGTCGACGAGCGAGTCCAACTCCATCATTTCATCGCTCGACAGCGGAGAAATGAGCGACAACGTACAGCGCACGCTCTTCTTCTCGCCCGTGCACACTAGAGAGAGTGACGGTACGGACGACGCCAGCGTGGTGGACCACGAGTACGCCGCTGTCGCACGTGGGGAGTTTTCCGCACACACCGACATGGGACCACCAACGATTTGCCACGTGCGCATTGGAGAAATGAATTGCTCTCCGATCCACACGTCCACGAGTGCGATTCCCAACGAGAGCAGCCGCGATGAAGAACCAATCTTCTTCCAATCCGACTTGGAACTCGGCCACGGCTTTACTGCTGAAGAAGGTGAAGATGACCAGTGTGAGTTTCAACCGACGCAGCCAGTGAACGTCGATGTCGAAGAAATCGATGAACTGCTGGATCCAGTTGAAGACGATGGAGATCACGAGCGTGAGCTGCCCGAGTCAGTGGATCCAGTCGACTACGTTACAGAAGATGAGCTTGAGCTGTCCGAGTCAGTGGATTTGGAGTATCTGGTCCACGACGACCGCGACGATATCGGGTTTCCAGATATGTTGCTGGCGGATTCTGTCCAACGCAATATTGACAATGAACTTGCCGCTGCGTACGCAAAGACGGGAGGAACGGACGACGCGCCAAATGACGATGATGAACAAACCCCATCGGATCTCGTGCTCGATTATGGACGCGAAGAGACAAGCGACTCACCACGTGACTACGACGCAGTCGACGAAGATGACAGCGTGTGGGTGGCATCTTCGACCAGCACTGATGGCTGCTCCCCTGACGGCTGTGGCATTACGTGCTCTGTCCTCTGTGGTCGTCAAAACGACTGTGATAATAGCAGCCACTCCGTTCAAGGGTCGAATTCGAGCAGCAACGCCTCGTATCCAACGGATGTGGACGCCGATAGTGATCCCATGGAGCTAGCAGTCGGTGTCTTACACGATAGCGACGGAATGCGGGCCGTCGATCGTATCCACGATGCACTCGGGATGCTCGACTCGTCGATAGAGAGCTTTGCTGCCTTGCACGCGAGTCACCAAACGCAACTGCAGTTTCCTCAGTTTCCGGAGCGGTCGGATACGTGGGCAGATGATGAAGTCGAGTACGATTCTCCTCGCTCCAGTGCCTCCAGTGCTTTGGTCTCAACGTCCAGCTCGTCGGAAGTAGCCAACGTTGCGGAACTCATGGAGCTTCGAACGGCTCACGAACTCAGTCGATTTGAGGGTGTGGATGCGACCCATGACCAAGACCACGACGATGATGGTGAAGACAAGTACGCGTCCGCTTTTCCTGCTCGCGCCTTCAGTTTCGACGATGCGTTCGAACAAGACCGAGTTCTTCATGGTTTCGCGCCCAATTCAGATCAATGCACAAGCGAGACGAGCTGGACAAATGCTGTTGTGGACGCTAGTGACTCAAAGAATGGCGACGATGGAGCGAGACGGTCGTCTAAGGAGGATTGTGGAGGCGTTGCGCCACCATCGTCCAGCGATCATGACCAAGAACACGGACCATCGATGGAGAAACCGCGTCATCAATCCAAGACGTCGAGTCGCAGTTTCGGAAGCAAGCTCGTGGTCGCCGTTCTCATTGCGGTACTTTGCATAGTGTTCAAGTCGCTGACGTCGTGTCCGCATCTGTTGCGTGTGACTCCACGCAGCAGCTCGATCGACTGCCACGAGTACGTCTTCTCCATGGACGCGATTGAGGCGTTTGCGCCAACGCAGCGCCTGGAAGATATGTTATTGACCTGTGAGATGGTCGCAGCCATGCAGACGGATGAGGAACGGGAGCAGGCCCAGCACGAAATGTACCACGTGCACCTGGAGATGGCCGCCCAAGAGGAACAGGCGATACTCAGTGGCGATACGATGATGATTCTGCCTGTGAAGCCGCCAACGAACCGCTTAGCGACAGGCGGAGACGCTGTGGAGCATTACATTCTTGGTCTTGCATTCACGTTTCTCGCTGTGGCCTTCCTCCAGTACGACGGTAGGCCTTGAGATGAGAAAGAGAGAGAGAGAGAGAGAGAGATGCGTTTACCTTTCGTTTCCTATATAGTTGCGAGTTGCAATAGGTCTCAAAGCTTCAGAGTGCTCTTGAGAACCTCTTGGAACCGATATACGTTGATACTCAATGCCTGAGGAGATTGCGTCCGATCTCGATCTCGAGCCAAAGGTCGCATGGAGCGACCCACCAGCTCCCCATCGTCACGGTGACGACGTCACCAGATTGCAAGCGCTCCCCACGCATACAAAGAACAAGGTGATGAAAGCTGCTCGTGTCGGGCAGCTCGTGCTTTTCGCCGTAGTTGCCGCTGTGCTCGTGGTCGCGGGTGTGAACAAGCGGCGCCTGGCTCGCCGGAATCCGCTCAAAGTGATCGACCACATCATCCCAGGCGCCCAAAAGAAGCTGCCCGAACAACGAACAGAGCTATGAATCTGATATGCACCGCCACTATGACCGATCGCACGCATACAATCATTCAGAATACCGTCGTTTCCTCGGTGGTCACGACACACATCGATGATCTGAAGGGAGGTACATGGCAAAACATGGCAATCAAGCTCCAAGACCAACTGAATACCAAGCAAACCATGTTGGGGTTTCATTTGTGGATGTGTGATTCTGCCCCGATAATCATGGACGTTTTTGATCTGGACTACACTTCATTTGGAGTTCTGTATTCCTCTCTGCTTTAGCGTCATCGCCATCGCCATCGCCGTCCCGCGCATTGCATTTCGACAAAAGCGCATCATGGGAAGTGTACCCTGTCGCAGATTTCCAAGCGGAACGTTACTAACTTGTTCTTATCAGGCACGTCTGACAAGCATGATAGCCGAAGAACATTCACATACGTTGGCGGGACAAATGGAGACACCACGAAGCAGCCACGTCTACGGCATCCACCCGCAAGAGCGGCTAAACAACCAAGAACAGCAACCGCACCACGACAACCTCACGATCCTGGAGACCGAAACCTCCGCCAGCGAATACACGAGCCAGAGCGAGCGCAACAGTGACGGCGGCGCATCCACGGCGTATCTCCCGGTAAATATCTACGGCAATTCACCGACG
Organism: Pythium pectinolyticum; assembly: GCA_023336095.1. Classification (NCBI taxonomy): domain Eukaryota; phylum Oomycota; class Peronosporomycetes; order Pythiales; family Pythiaceae; genus Pythium; species Pythium pectinolyticum. The sequence goes on along the minus strand of JAADWC010000012.1, from coordinate 54,925 downwards.
GCACGCACCCACGACGGCCATGCGCATGGAGACGATGACGACCAGTTCTACTACGACGGCGACGACCAAAGCCCACGCAGCTTCACGTACGACGAGTCGCATATCCCCAAGGAAGACCCACTGGGCCATAGAGCTACCGCGACCAATACCACTACTGCCACGCGGATGACGCGACGGCCGTCCGCGATCCACGGCCGCACAGCGCTGTACATTAACTACGCTGCCATCGGCGTCACCCATGGACTACTGCAGACGCTCGTGTATCCGCTGCTGAAGAGCTACTTGAACATGGCCGAATACCGCGCGTATGGCGGTGAGCTGCTGGTGGCGCTGCCATGGTCGTTCAAGCTCTGGATCGCGCTGCTCGCCGACTGCTGTCTTCCCATGAGCGCCATGGCGAATGGCCAGCGCCGCAAGCCGCTACTGTATGGCGGATGGCTTGTCTGCGCTGTGTTTGCATTGGTGATCGCGTGCCTGCCAGCCACCACACCATATCTTAAAGACCGAAATGTGGCAAACGGCGACGCCGCGCAGAGTGGCACGACGTACATGGCGTTGCTCTTCTTTGTGTCGCTTGGGCTTGTGATCGCGGACGTGGCGAGTGACGCGATCGTCGTGGAGCTGTCTCATCGTGAACAAGAATCGCGGCGTGGCTTTATCCTCTTGACGGCACTGATGGCGCGGTACAGTGGGCATGCGGTCATGACGTTTCTCACAGCCATGCTGTGCAATAGCGACGCATACGGTGGCACGTTTGGCTGGAGCGCATCACCAAATGCCATGCTAGTGTTTGTGGTGGTGGCAGCCGTGGCTGCCCTGGCAGCGACGCGTATGTTGATGGTCGAAGAAGCCGTGCAGCTACCTCCGCAACGCCATCGTTTCATCAGTACGCAGTATCCACTCCCCGCGTCACGAGCGTCCACCGTCGTTGGAGAATCAGAGCTGCAGCCACAACAACAGCCACAACAACAAGAGCCACAACAACAAGAGCCACAACCAGATCAGAACCAGAATCAGACCCGTACCCACCGCACTGCGTCCACTGCGAGGTGGGCGCTCGCTCGTGTGCAGTGCCAACGCATGTGGAAGTACATGCAGCGGCGCGTGACGCTGCAAACGTTGGCGTTTGTGTTCTTGACGCGCGTGTGTCTCTCGTACTACGCCAGCACCACGAAAGTGGTCTACGAGACCTGGCTCCCCAGTACTAGTATGACTCCGCTGCTCAGCAACCTGGCGACCGTGGCCAACTCGCTTGTGTTTGTGGGCGTGGCGTTTCTACTGCGGCAGTCGCATTTACTCACGAGTTGGAAGCGCATGATCCAGGGCGCCGTGGTGCTGTCGGTCGTACTGACTCTGATTCCCATGCTGTTTATCGTCACCAATGCCATACGCAGTGCCGTGCTGACGCTGCTGGTTGAGCAGCTCGTGGCGTTTGTCGAGATCGCGGCGTCGATCGTCGTGCTGCTGGTGGCGCTGGAGGTCACCGACACCACGCATGGACTAGAGGCCTCAAGTTTTGCGCTGTTCACGTCCGTGGCAAACGCCGCGCTGCCATTTGCCAGCTCGCTTTCACAGAGTATTGGCGCATCGTTTGATGCGTACGACAGCACGTGGGCTAACGACACGGGTGCTGTGCGCTGGAAGATGGTCGGTGCGCTGCTCGTGTGGGCGGCGTTTCGACTGCTGACGCTGGTGTTGCTGCCACTCGTGCCCGACCAAAAGCGAGAGATGGCTGCATTTAAAGCAACCACGGCCGCTGGCAGTGGCAGTGGTGCGCACCATCGACTCCTGGTGCTGTTTGTGAGCGTATCGGTGGCATTTGTGCTGCTCTGGCAGATTGTCATGACGCTGCTCGCTGCCATGGAAGCGACGGCATGCCTCACGGTGGCAGGCGGGGAAGGGTGTTAGACTACTACTAAATATGTGATTGGATAAAAAGCGTCTCATTTCAGCCAATCCATGTTTGATCTGTATGGGTACACATTCGAATTTCGTGACACCACGAAAATCGAAACGCACAGCATGGTTCTGTCCTGTACAGTACTTTGGTTTGTGAATCGCGCAATGCGCCAGCATGTACAAAGTCAATTATTGTTGGCATGGTTGACTCGATTCCCCCACCTCATCCGCAAACGTGGAAGTGATGGAGATCATTTCCGATTTGTGGACTGGCTTGGTATTGTTCTGTCCACTGTCAAGTTGCAACAGAATCGATATAGTTGCATCTTCTTTACCATCACTATCGTAGTACCGGTACTATTATACTATTATAGTAGTATGCGGTGGCTGCTGCTGCTGACGCAACGGCGAGTACACAACAGTGCTGCAGGAAAGGGAGTCAGTCATGGGATATGAATGTAGATATCGTATTATTCATGGTGGAAGTCGTTAAGTAGGAAATATACAGTGGAGTTCCTTGGCCAAACTGGATGGCATGCGGGGGTCTTTCGTTCGTTATGGCGTCTACAGTGTTGTTTCGTGGCCCGACGTGCGGATCGATGTGGTCATGAGTGGCGTACGTGCGGGTGACCGTTTCGAACTATTGATGCTGATGGTGCCGGCAGAAGGCGCGGGAGATGCCACGATAGCAGGGGAGATATTACTACTGGTGTCGCGCTTGGCGGGCGACACGCGCATGGTCTCGAGCTCATTCTCCGACACAACGTCCAGATCTTTGTCTTCCGCCTCTTTTTCACTCTTTTTGCTCTTCAAGTATGCGCGCACCGAGAATGCGATGGATAGCTATGGTCACAAAAACCAACAACAATTTAGTCCAACGCTTTTGAGATAGACGCCAACAAAAACAAGAACAAAAAGTCCACGTACCACAGTTGCGACTGCACCAAGAACCGTGAGGATAGTCTTGGTCCACGAGTACTCGTCACACATGGGCGGGTGGCGCCAGTCGCCAAGGCACTCACAGTACTCTGAGCCGTCACCACGACGACGCACGACGCCGCGTGTGGCACTACAGTTGTCGATGTCGTTCTCGCCCGACTTGCTGCTGTCCGTGTGGGGCACCACGGGCTGGGTGGGCTTCTTGGTCGGTTCGCTTGGGTCCGCGGGCTTGACCGTCGCGGCATCACACGTCGCAGTACCAGACGCGCTGGCGGCCACCGTGATGTTGTACTCCTGAGTGACTTCTCGACACGAATCCGAGCCCCAGCCGCGGAATACCAGCGTGCCGGGCGAGCGCGCACAGAGCACAAACAGACCGTCACTGCCAATCGCGACCGATGTGCTCTCGTTGCCCACAAATGACTTTTTGGCTTGGTTCACGGCCAGAAAGTCGTACGTGAGGCGGCTCACGCCGTTGAATGTGAACGCAACGCTCGTGCCGGCCGTGGTCTGCGCGTTGCTGTTGCTGTCAAAGCTCACGCCGCTCTGATACGCCGGACTTCCATGCGAAAACGAGCAGCCGTAGCAGCAAATGCCCAGCGCAGCGCTGCACTGCAGGTGCACGACGGGGTCGTAGAAGATCGTGCGAGCCTTCGGGTCGCCCTGGCGAAGACACTGCGCACAGCACGAGTCGGCGGCGGCTGCGAGCGAGAGCACGGCGGCGACCAGTGCCATACACAGTACGAGACGCGACCACACGGCAGTCATTGTCGCCGTCGTTCTCTATAGAAGAGCTGCTGCGGAGGAGGAGGAGGACGATGATAAATGGAGAGAGCAACCACCGACTGTTACGCTGCCCGTTTAGCTCACTTGACTGCAGAACGGACGGAGGGGAAAATTAGCCTGATTTCTGGTGTGGTCCACGTGGTGGCAGGGCCATGAAAGCGAGCCAAAAACAACTCAGCATGAGAAAAATGAGAATTAGTTTAGTTTGTGCTGGTTCCGAAAATTTCACTTTGGGAGCGGCTGATCACGAAAAAAGTATTGGGTCCGACCGACACCAGCTTGCGCGAATAAAAAATGTTTTGGATGGGATGGAGGTACCGGCGCCAGCATGGGCAACTGCGTCTTGGGTCTGGCTTCGTGGAAGCTCTCCATGCGGCTGGTGTTACATTCACGTTGATGACAATTATGGTTGCTCCACTCTGAGTACCGGAGCATCACAGCGAATACTCCTTGTTCATTGCTGGCTTGGCTGACGCTAAAGAGGGCTGGTACGCTGAATCACTGGATCTGCTCGACAGCTCTGGCCCGCCCGCGATTGTAATAGACTCTTCCCCAAGAACGGGATCATTTTGTGCTCTTTCTTGCTTTTCAGCCTCTTTGGCTTTTCTGGAGTTCATGAACGCCTTGACCGAGACGGCGATGGACAGCTGTGGATAAAACCGAGTATCGTGAGCAACCAAAATCATTGTAATCTTCTGAGTGTGCACGCCAGAGCAAACAAGTGCAGGATAAACACATACCACAGCAGCGATGCCACCGCCAATTGTTGCAGCAGTCTTCCACCACGGGTAGCCGGCACAGTCAGGTGCTCCTGTCCACTCCGCAGCACAGACACACGTCTTCTTGCCGTTTACTTCCACGACACTTGCTCGCTGGGCGTTACACTGCGCGATATTGGGGTCCTCGTCCGCGGTGTTCGCTGAATTGGAGTTTGCCTTTGATGTTGGGGTGGGCGCCGTTGGTGTTCGCTCCGCGCACGTGCCATCGCCAGAGCCAGCCACGATCTGTCAATTCAGCACAGCACAGAGATCTTCAGTATTGGCATGCTGTCCGAGTCCAGTAAGAAATAAAAAACCCTGGGACGAACCTTGATGGTAAACTCAGGAGTTACAGTCGTGCACGGGTCAGATCCCCACCCTCGAACAACGACACTTCCGGGCGCTTTCGCACAAATGAAGAACACGTTGTCCACGGCTTTTGCCTCGGAGCTGGCGTTGCCCACAGTGGTGATTTTGATCTGCGTCGCCTGGTACGATTCGTAGGTCACCCGTGCGATCTTGGACCACGTGAGCTGAATCCACGCGCCAGCTTTAACTTCGGGCGTCACGCCGTCTGAGCCAAAATCTCCATTCTCTATCGTCGGTTTTGGGGCCGCGCCGCTGTCGCAGTTGAAGCAACACACGCCCTTTGCCGCACTGCACTGGTCGTAGACAAGCGGGTCATACGTGTATGGCTTGGACGACGTCTTGCCGATGCAGGTCGCGCAGCATCCGTCGGTTGGCGTGGCTGCGCGCGCCACCATGACACTGATGCTCAGAGTGTAAAACACAACAATCGCTGCTGTCATGATGCGCGCAGCTTGCTTGGCCGTCGTCGACGATGTTGCTCTTCGTTGCAGCGCCATTATGATATTGTTGGTGTCGTTGGTGTCGTTGGTGTTGTTGGCGTTATTGCGACTTGGCACTAGTCTGGATATGTGATTGTTATGCCGTGGGCGACAACTGGGATCCAGCGAGACTCAGTGTGGCGTGCGTCTCTTCTACTGGTTGGAATCCGATCCAAGTTTGATCGTTGGTTGTTGGAATCTGTGTGCACCGGATGGAATACATTTTTCGCGGCTGGTCTATCCGATCTTGGTGTTACTATTGCTCTGGGACGAATCGTTTGTTTGTCGCGGCAACGGCAGAAAACGGATCTGTGGTGGTGGAGTGAGTCACTCCGAGTGACGACTCCGATGGCACTACAGTATGGCGTGCGTTGGGAGCTTTTGAGCCAACATTTTGCCGATGCACAACGTTTTTTTACAGGAGGCAGGAGGCGACAGGTCTGATCGAACATGGCAATGTTGGCAGAGTCATGTCAGAGATCGAATTCATTCGGGCGACTGCAGGAATCGCTTTGTTTTTCTTTGTGAACATCGGGAACATTCCTCACCTGCAAAGAAGTTGTGAACCGATCTTATTCGGTTCTGGGACAAATTGCTGCATGGTTCAGCTAGGTGAATACCCTACCCCTTCTCAAAGCTCATGGAAAAAAAGTTCAAAAAAGTCATGCGCATGGCTTCATTTTTCAAGTTCACATATGCCAGTACATCCATCCTAAATCTTGGTGACAACATCCACGACAGCACGAATCCAGATGGCTGCGGCCTTGGCACCTGGATCCGGAATATCCAGACCGGCAGCCTCCTCCACGTAACCAGATCGTCCAAACGCCTGCGACGTCGGGATCGAACGGGTCTTCTCGGCGCCGGCCTCAGCTGCGTCAGCAACGGCTCGCAAAACCGACATAAGATTCTCACCGTCAAGTGGCGACGTCTCACCAAGTGCACGTGCGGCTGGTAGAAGTGCATCCAGCATCGTGCGCGAGCCTTCTTTCGCTCCACCATAGCGCTGCACGGCGTCAATGCCAGCACGGAAGCTCGCACCCCATGCAGGCGAAGACTCGGACTCCATTCGAACGGCCGCAGCCGTGAAGAAGAGCGTGTAAAGCACACCCGAAGTTCCTCCAGCGCTCGTGCTCACGGTCTGCGCGAGCGCACGCAGTGTGGCGCCAGGGTCGTTGAGAGGGTACTTGTCCACGAGATCCGCGAGAATGGCAGTGGCGGCCGTGTGGAACGTGATGCCACAGTCACCGTCGCCGACCTTTGCATCCCACTCGGTGAGTTGGCTCTCGCTCTTGACGATCTGTTCGCAAGCCGCACGAATTGCCTTCTCCACCGTCACCGCCGACGTGGAAAGCTCTGCTGGGCGCGTGTACACTGGACGTGCAGCGCCGTCTTGACGAGGCTGCACGATCTGGGGCTTGTTTGATGCTTCAAACGGAGAGTAGTTCCACGCCGTCGCAGTGGTCGATGCATCAAAGTAGCCGAGCAACTTGTCATCGGCATCGAGCTTCCACGCCGTGAGGGAGAAACCCGTCATGTCAAGCGCTGTCATGTACGTGCCAACGAGCACGCGCTGGACATCCACACCACGCTTCTTCAGCGCAGCAATCGCGTGCTTGGCGACGACAAACATCTCCATCGTCGTAGCCGTGCCCAGGTTGTTGACCATGATCACACTGCGGGATCCAGTGGTCAGTGAAAGCGCGCCAGCAAGACGCTCGACCATGCGCTCAGTCAGTGTTGGGGCATCTTGGAGCTTGCACTTTTCAATGCCTGGCTCACCGTGGATACCAAGACCCAACTCCATCTCATCGTCACCCAGAGCGCGCGAAGGGCCATCCTGACCTGGCAGCGTGCAAGGACGAAGCGCGACTCCAATCGTGCCAAGCGTTCCCGCGGCTGCGACCTTGTTCGCAGTGGCCACGATCGTCTGCAGATCAGCACCACTCGCCGCCGCCGCACCAGCAATCTTGTGGATGAGAACCGTTCCACTGAGGCCACGACGTCCCGCATTCGCGTTGACGACCGCAACGTCCTCGCCAATCACCACCATATCGACAAGGAAGCCTTCCGCCTTGGCCTGCTCCACCGCGAGTCCAAAGTTGAGACGATCTCCCGTGTAGTTCTTCACGATCACCAGACAACCCTTTGGCCCAGCGGCAAGGCGAATCGCCGTGAGCACCTGGTGCGTCGTTGGAGAGGCAAACACATTGCCACAGATCACACCCGTGAGCATGCCCTCCCCAATGTAGCCAGCATGCGCCGGCTCGTGGCCGCTACCGCCGCCGCTGAGCAGCGTGACTTGGCGCTCGCGGATCGTTTCGTAGTCGCGGTGCAGCACTACGTTCTCGTTTGCCACAAGTGCAAGGTGCGGCTGCGCCTGCACGAGTCCCTCCAGCATGTCCTCCACGATCGCGTGTGCATCGCGCACGAGCTGCTTGGTCTTGGTTGCCATCGTTCTCGCTTCTTGCCAATTGTCCTTCCGGGTGGATGGGAGATTGATAAATGAACGCTGTACTGGTACCGCTTCTCCGTCGTCCTCTCTTCTCTGTGCTCGATCGCTGCTGCGAGATCCTTCTCTGCGTCGGCAGTGTCAACAATGGCCTGTGCGGTTTGCATGCAACGGTACAAAAATGGTGATTTCTTTTTCCATAGGGGAAAATTTCGAGTTGAAGTTTGACAAGTGATTCCCTCACAAGAGTGACTATTCGAGAGATGTGGTCCACATAAATGGATCCAACAGTTTGGGTGATTGGGTATTTGTTCGAGCTGGTGTGTCTGTTGGGGAGTTTCGTTTCATGGGAGCTGCCCGCGTGGCCGCCGTCTTGTTGGGCACTTTGCTGCAAATTGGTCCCGCTCGCCGAGCCGACAGCTTCCTTTGCGCCTGTCGGGTAGGGGAGAGTAGAGATCTCTAGGTGCATCCAGTTACCATGAGTCGATCCACCAGCAAGGCGCCCGATGACCAGACCAAGCTGAAGAAGATCCTGGATGAACTCACCAAGCGCGAGGAAAACAAGTTCTGCGCCGACTGCACATGCCGCGGTAAGCTCCTTTGCTTCGTACAACCATCATACTATTACGTGGAAACAAAATGCTCATAGTCTGCCAACAATCACAACAGGTCCGCGCTGGGCGTCGATCAACTTGGGCGTGTTCATCTGCATTGCGTGCTCGGGTATCCACCGCAGTCTCGGCGTGCATTTGACGTTTGTGCGCTCTGTGAACCTCGACTCATGGACAGCGGACCAAGTCGCGGTAATGCCTTTCTCGTACCCTCCATTTCCCCCCTATCTTCTTCTATGACTCATGATTTAAACGTTGGATTTGACAAACAAATAGCAAATGCAAAAGTGGGGCAATGCGCGTGCCAAGGCGTACTACGAGGCCAATGTACCAGGAAACTACCGCATCCCGAATGAACAGGCCAGTGTGCGTGAGAAGGAGATGTGGATCCGCGATAAGTACGAACGCAAGCGCTTCATCGCGCGCGAAGAGCCCCCAGAGGGCGCGCCCGACCGCCGCCAGGGAAGCAGCAGCAGCAACCGCAAGAAGCATGGCGATTCGGACGACGACGAAGACGACCGCAGCAGCAGCCGCCGCACGAACTCCAACACGCGCACCAGCTCGCGAAGCAACGAGTCGTCGGCGCGTACGAGTTCATCTTCGCGTCGCGCAGAGCCCGCGCCAGCAGCACGAGCGCAGCAGCCGGCGACGACCAACGACATCCTCTCGTTTGACGTGTTCAGCACGCCTGCTCCAGCTGCAGCGGCTCCTGCTGCTGCTGCTGCTCCGGCCCCTGCGGCTCCCGCACAGGATGAGTGGGCGTCATTTGGTGGCTCGAGCGGCAACGCACAGGGCTTCAACGACGGCTTTGGCCAGCCCGCGCAGCCTCCACAGAACCAGCGCGCCAACAACTTGGCCAGCATCATGGCCAGCTTCGGTCCGTCCTCACAGGGTCAGCCGCAGGCGCCTCCAAACCCATTTGGTGGACCACAGGGTGGCATGATGCCCGCGCCGATGGGCATGAACCCCATGGGTATGGGTCAGCAGCCCCAGCAAGGCTTCATGGTCCAGCAGCAGCAGCCTCAGCAGGGCTTCATGGGCCAGCCTATGGGTCAGCCCATGGGCCACCCACAGCAGCAGCAACATCAGCAGCAGCAGCAAGGGTTCGTGAACCCGATGATGGCGCAACAGCAGATGAATCCAATGTTCGGCGGTGGTGCGCCACAAATGGGGATGAACCCCATGATGGGCGGCGGCGGCATGTTCCCAGGTATGTGTAGTACCAGAGATGCCAAATGACTACTCAATAGCTGACAAAATGGATTGTGATGTACGTTTCACTAGGCGGTGCAGCTCCAGGTATGGGCTTCCCTCCTCAACAACAACAGCAAATGGGTGGCATGGGCATGAACCCAATGATGGGAGGCATGAACCCCATGGGCTTCCAACAGCAACAGCAGCAGCCCCGCGGCCCCATGCAGCCAGGTATGGGCATGGGCATGGGCATGGGTATGGGCCAGCCACAACAGCAGCAACAGCAGCAACCAGGCGGACTAAACCAGCCCTTCGTCAACTTACAGGGTGGCAAAAACCCATTCTTCTAGACCCAATGGCGACAACCTACACAATGTGGAGATGTGACCATCGATTCTCGTGAAATACACAATGGACTTCGTACTATTAACTCATTCTCCCTCCTCAACCTGGGTACTTGCGCTCGATCACAAACAGAATCGCCTTCTTTCTCGTCACGTACGCATTGTCATCGCACGACAAGCGATCAAATTGCTCCAGTAGCTCCCCACTCGAGAGCTCCAATCCGCTCGCGGCTACACACTTGCGGAACAGCGACAGGTTCAACTCCTCCACTGGACTTGTACTTGGCCCTGTGGCCGTCGCGGCCGTGAAACTCTCTTCGATCGTACCGTGGAGCTTCACAAAGTGGGACTCCCACACAGCCATCACGCGCTTGAAGAACCGCTCCATCTCGACACTTCCAGTCACCGACTGGAAGCACTTGGCGACTTGCGTCGTGTCCGCCGACGCCTCTTTCATCCACGACGGAAACGCCAGGCTGCAGATTTCCACACATTGTGCAACAGTGAGTAGTTTCGGTGCGACAGCGCCAGTACCAGCGCTGGTGTCGGCCTCACCGATTTGGTCATTCCACACCGCAATGTGGTCGGCGTATGTGAGCGCACTCAACGGCTTTTTCAGTAGAACTGCCATGACCGACTTGACCACGCGCAGATAGAACTGGTACGCCACGTCCTTGCAAAAAGACCGCGTCTTGTCCGTGCCGACAAACCACGCAAACAGCTCACACCGCGTGTGGCTCTCGGTCGCAGCGTAGTGCACGAGCGACCGCTCAAGCTGCAGCAGATGCATCACTGCGATCGACTTGATCCCGTACTTGCGTGTGAGCAGGTCTTTTGCTAGTGCCTTGAACGACAGCCGTTGGTCGCCACTGGCTGAAGATACCACTGCTGATGCTGCCCCACTGCGGCTATCACGCCGTGTGGATCCTCGCCGTGCAGCTGGCCCATCCGCAGCATCCCGTGAGAACTGGAGCTGCACGACGGAGCTCACCAAGTGGCACACTTCCGACAGCGGAAACAACCGCACGGGTAGTGATCCGCGTGAGGATACACGCGCTGACGCACTGCTTTTACGTCGGTTTCCTGATCGAGCCGACGATGGCCGTCGCTGCGCAGACGATGGACGTTTCTTCCTTTTCATCGTTGCATCTTGCGTCGTGTCCTCCTCTGGCTGGGCATCTCCATCTTCCACAGTGGCGTCTGGGTGTTCTGCATGGATCGCCTCCTGTGTGGTCTGCGCATCGTGGATGTTGACAAGGCGATGTTGGCCACACACACATCCACACGTGATCGGAAACTCTAGTGGCGGTTGGACGATCTCTGGCTTGGCCATCATCATCTTCCGTGCCTTTTCCATCTTCTTCTTGGCCGTTTGATACGGTTTTAAGCGTGCCAGCAGCTCCGCGGACAAGCGTAATGGCTTCTTTTCGTCCGCCAACGACACTTCAGCGGCGAGTTCCTCCACCAAGTCGACTAAATCGTAGATTTTTTCACCAATGCGTGCCTCGCTTGAATGGAACGACTGGAGTCTGCTCTGTGCGACGACGTGGTCATTTGGGGACACGTCGTCAATACGGAGCACGTCTTTCATCTCGTCCAAAAACGTTTGCCACTGCTTCTCCTGGTTACTTTCATCCCGATGCTGGAGCGCGTCTTGGAGCTCCTCACTCGACACTAACTGGAAATACTCTCGAAGAAACGAGCGCCGCTCCGTTTCACTGAGCATGTCGACCGCCATGGCGTACTGTTCTCCCATACGAGGCAGCTGCATCTCGGCTGCCTTTACGTGCATTAAACTCAGTAAGCGCAGCGCCTCTGTACGCGGAAGCGAGCTGAAGAAAAGCAGAATCTCGTCGCAACTTGGCTCAAACTCGTAGTCATCGGCCTGGAGATCGAAATGTGCACCTCGCTGGTCGCCATACAGTACACGACGCAACTGCGGGTACGGATGGCTGCCACTGAGCGGGTCACTGTCACTGGATGCAGACGCAGTACTAGTAGCCATGGCTGCCGACTTGACACGCGCCTGCACGCGCTCAAATAGCCTCGCGACATGCTGCTTCTGAAGCTTTGTATTGAGCTGCGCGGCCTCTTTCTTGGCCTTTTGCGCGGCGCTTCGCCACAAATGGAGCTGCTCGTCGTGAGCATGGAGCTGCTGGAAGCAGAAGCGACCGTGCTGCATGTAGTGCAGAAACTTGTTGTTCCAAGGCTGTGCAGTGCCGTGCGGGTTCTTGCGGAGCTCCGTGTGGTTGGTGAACAGAGCCATTCCGACCGCGTCCAAGAGCTGCGGAAGAAATGGATGGTGACGTTCCAGTGATTGGCAGAACAGTTCTAGCGAGCCGAACGCGACCGACGACAAGAACACATTTGGGTGGGGCCACTCAGCAGCAGTCATGGCTACACGAAAACGAACAGATGGGCATTTTAGTTTGAAGTTGGTGTTCACAGATCCAGTCAACGAACCTTTGGCGTGGGCAAACGACGACTCTGCGTAAAGGAGTGGCGACCGATAACTGGCTTCCTCACGCTGCCAATCCATCAAGAACTGTTCTGCCTGCGCGATCGCCGCACGGTCTAACGGCACACTATCTTGATGTTGAAGCGGCAACGCTGGTACTGCTGCTGACGACGCATCACCACCTCCATCCTCAGCATGCGCGTCTCCGTGGTTTTGTTCTGTCGGTTCCCATTGGATCCGAGGTGTCGGAAACGCGATTGTGTCCACATCGTCCTCCTCCGTTGCATCGCTTCGCGCCAATGTTGATGTGGTGTAGGTTGCTCGAACACGACTCGCACTCGCCGGTCGACGACGTGGCGACGACGCCGCTCCCGTGGATTGCGCCATCACGAACCCCACCTGTGCGCGCGATCGAAATGCTGCATTTGTCGCATTTGTTGGTGTCGTCCGCACGCGTGACGCCGACTGCGGGCGCTGTGGCGGGAAAGGTTTCGTCATTGAAGTTGCGGATCCACAAGATGACGTCGCCTTTGCCGACTGTGGTCGTGCCGGTGACGGCACAGTAGATGGGGGAAACCCATGCGCTATGGCACGTGGGCTCACGGCATGGAGCGGCGGTCGCGTGGCCATGGTGGTCGATGGCGATGCAATGGTGGTAGTGCTGATGATATTGGGGAAGTGGCCGTCTAGTGGTGCTGCCACAGTAGTTGCTATTTTCTGAAGGCGGAAACGTCAAGTTGAAACGGCAACTCGCATCCGTTGTTTGGCATACCGTACTGCTATTACATTGCCGATTACAAGACTGCGACGTACGTAAGGGGGCAAGATGGCGGCGGCGCTGCTGCAGTACCAGGCATGTCTGGGCATCATGGTGCGGCTCCAAGTGGAGGACCTCACGGCGCTCAAGCAGGATTTCGACCGCGTGGGCGAGCGCGGGCTTTCATTAACCGAGTTTGTGAGCGTCATGCTGGACCGCGTGAGCGCATGGGACGAAGACAACGCCGTCCAGTTCATTGAAGATCTGGTCGAGCTGTTTGCGCAAGTGGATGTGAACGGCGACGGCACGATGGAGTGGGAAGAGTTCACCAGTGCGATCATCGAAGGCGGCATGGGCACGACCAGCGACGAAGTGGACTGGCGCGACATGCAGTACGAAGAACACACCGCGTTTGCCGATATGCTCAACCGGCCGCCCAAGCGAGTGCAGTATCTCCACGAGTTCAAGCGACTGCTGGTTCATGACAATAGCCGTCCCGTGGTGGAGATTATAGAGCCATCGACGCTGTTTCCAGCGGATGGCAATACGGACGAGACTAGCAAAAGCGACGTGATGGAAAGTGCAGGCAAGATGGACCATACTAGCAGTGGATCAGCCGCAGCAGCTACGTTTGCACCGACGCTCACGATCGCCAACAAGTTCCATCCGATGTGTTACATTGCCGGATACCGCCGCGACCAGGACGACGTGCGGTCCGAGCGGTCGCCCGTGCAGGTTCTCAAGTACTTGAGTAAAGTGGATCTACTTGCCGTCTCCGGTGGCGATCTCAAGCTCACGTTTTGGTCGTCGTCGATTCTCACAGCGAGCAGCTCCAGTGCACTGGAGACACCGTTGCCGTTGACGATCGTCCATACGCCACGACCGCAGCGTGTGCTCGAGTGGAACCCGACGACGCATCACCTGTATTCGATCTCGGCCGACATGGTCATCACGGTGTGGCTCGTCGTGCGTGAAAAGCTCCACGACGCCAAGGGAAAGTGCCAAGTGAGTTTGTTCGCGACGCTCAAGCAGCACACGGATCTACTGCAGGACTTGCTGCTGCTCAACCCCGAGACGCTCGTGAGCTGCGGCATGGACAGCATGATCTATCTGTGGGACACGACGACGCTCCAGGTCAAGGCGACGCGCCAGGGCCATCGACGTGGCGTGCGGTTGCTCACCAAGTTGTCCAACCAGCTCTTCTTGAGCACGGGCTTTGAGTGTGAAGTGCTGGGCTGGGACATCAGCGCGCTCGCGACGACGCCCGTGTTCAAGCTGTGGGGCCACAACGCACCCGTGTGCTGCATCCAACTGATCCAGTCCGCTGCATTTGCTACGCAGTGTGAACACCGTGGATCTACACAAGCGCTGACTGGAGGAGAAGAAGACAAGGACGCGGATGGTCAATCATCTGCCAGTTCGTCTGCGAATGCTGCGGTCAGTTTATTAGCTGACCAGGCGATCACAGTGGACGACGATGGCTGGTTCAAGTGGTGGAATCTGGCTGATATCATGTCGATGGAGAACAACGATCTCGAGCAAAACAGCAATCGCTGTCTCCAGACGTTTCGACTAGGAAGCGACAAGTATCCGTGGAAGGCACACAGTCTCGCTGTGTTGAACAACGGCCAAACGCTTCTCGCTGCGGGTTTCCACAAGCTCAAGCTACTGCAGCGCGTGCGGTTAAAGCCCAAGATCCTCCCGTCTAGTGTCGTGCTGTTCAACAGCGTGTCGTTCACGTTTCTCACGACCACGGACCGAGAGATCCGCATTTGGGACGTGACGTCCGGGTCACTATTGCGAACGTTCCGCAATATCACGAGCTCCGACATTTCGTGTGTGGATCTAGACGCGAGACAGCGCAAGATCGTACTGGGCACGCAACGCGGTGAGCTGATCGTGCTCAATTACATGAACGGCGCGATTCTCAAGACGTGGACGCCGCATCAGCTCAACGTGGCGGCGCTGATCTACTGTAAAGAGGACCAGTGCGTGCTCACGGCGTCGTGGGACCGCTCGCTGCGGCTCTACGACGACAACACACGGTCCAACAGTCTACTGCGGTGCATCACAGACGCCCACGACACGGATATCAAGTGTATGGCGTACTGCTACGCCATGTCGCTCGTCGCGACGGGCAGCGCCGACGGCATGATCCATATCTGGGACTATATCTACTTTCTACTGGAGGATACTTGCTCCATGGCGACCCACGGACTCCCCCAGGCGGATGTCACGGCGCTTGAGTTCGTGGAACCGTACCCGTTGCTGCTCTCGAGCCACGAGAACGGCGTCGTGTGCTGCTGGAATGTCTCGCCATCACAGGCCAGCGTGCTTTTGTTCTACTACACGCCGTTTCTGAGGGATCCGCTCACGAATGTGTTGTCGTGTCTCCCTTCTGCCATGGATTTCGAGCCAGATACTGAGAACAGAGGAGGCGTGAGTTGCTGCCAAGTCTTTTATGACGAATCGGGCGGTGAATTACTGGGTGGTGACATTCATAAAGGCCGGTTCCTAGTGGTATCAGCAAGCGTTGACGGCGAGATCTGTATTGACGACGTCTCGCAAGTCATTGCCAAGTCGGGTCTCAAGGCATTCCGCTCCGAGAGCCTGCCATCCAACCATTTTGGATCGTACAACCCACGCCGTCGCTTTATTCGCCATGGCAAAAACGCCAAGCGACTGAAAACCCATCTCAAGAATCGACGCACCGGCATGGAAGACGCCGAGTCGTCTTTAGATACTGCGGATGGCGTTGGATCGACGGGTTATCATCATCAGCTCACGTTTTATGGCGAAGATGTCGTGCAGCTGGCCAAGTGGAAAGCTCACCACGGTGGCGTGCGATTCCTTCGCGTTGTCGAGGAGCCGCACACGATCGTGACGTGCTCGTCGGACAAGACGGTGCGGTTGTGGTCGTTTCAAGGCGACAGCTTTGGTTCGCTCTCTAGTTCCCACCATCAGCAACAACAGCAGCAACCACACGCGCAGAGCAACAACACGCAAATGACAGTGAACGGTGCATGGACGTGGCAAGTGGACACTGCGACCATCGCACAGCTCAAGCGGGAACAGGCTGAGGAACTGTGGGGGACGATGCAGGAGGCCAAGCTGCAGCTGCTCAATTTGCGTCGAGCGTCCATGAAAGCGACGCAGCGACAGCGCCGTCGCACGACGCTGGGTCTGAGCGTCTCTGCGAGTGCTCCAAGTCTACGAACCACTGGAAGTTCTTTCCGAAAGCTGCCGCTCTCCACGTTCCAACCGAACGATCCAAGCGAAAATGCGATGCCAGAAGCTACGGATCGACTGTTTAAGCAGCTCAAAGGAGAGGCGACGTGGCAGCAGAGCGATTTCCAGATCGCTCGACAGGCCGCGTGGGACAAAGAACGCGAAAAGTTCCAGCAGCGCATGAAGCGGATCCTGAAAAAGAAATCTACAGGCCGTGGCGGTATACTACCGCCACGGCCTGTAGATTTCTTTTGTAGCAGTGCGACTGCTCCAGTGGAGAACCAACCGACGCAGAGCCACGAACGCGAAGAGATCACCAGTGATGCGCTTTCCAGTGGTGAATTCGATCAGAGCAGTGGTGGTAGTTTGCTGGATTCAGGGACGAATTTGCTACCGGAAGATCTCAACAGCGCCGTCCAGGAGCTACCGTTTGATGACAAGGACAACTGGAGCGTCGGTGGACTCAATAGACAAAAGCAAATGTATGGCAATATGCACCACGAGCACGTGCGACGGAGCCAAAAAGTACTCGTGTCTAGCGGCAGCAAACTGCGCAAGAGCCAGTCGATGGCGAGCATCGATCTCACCCCGTCGGCGTTTCTATTGCATCAACTAGGCCAGAGCTGTGTGATCCAACACAACACGAGTGACGTGCTGGGACCCGTGAAGGCGATCAAGAAGAAGAAGATAACGGCTAAGAAAGAGTCGCCTGCAAGTCGCCTTAGCTCCTCCCAGTCGCTGGCTACTCTGCGCTCGACTGGTAGCTCACTCAGTCTGGGTAGCTGCTCGGTGGCCAGCTCTTCTGTGTCTGAAGGCATTGTATCAGCTGTAGAAAGCGACGAAGGGCCAGAAACACGCACACAGAGTACCCGTGCTGTTCGTTCCGCGCCTGCGTTGGCGTCGCAACCGACGATCAAGGACCTGTTTCTCCAGCAGCAAATGGAGGACGACAAAGTGCATCGTGCGTCACGACTTCTCACCCGCTCAGGTTCACTGGCGCCACATAAAGTGTCGCTACTGCCTTCACTGGGCGAGCACAGCGACAGCAACAACAGCAACAGCGGCAGCAACAATAACAACAGTGCAGCGACTACTGGAGAGGAGAAACCAACAGTGTTACGCCAGAAACCATCATCTGCGCCACGACGGAAGGTCTCGGCGGGTGCGGCATCTCCAAGCGCAAAGGCCCACAAGTCGCCGTCGTTCAAGGCGAATGACATGGCGGCCAAGAAGCTCCGCATTCGCTCCGACACGACGCTCATGCGGCAGGAATACTTTGGCACGTACAGTCGTGAGGATGTGGTCAACGTGTACCGCACATTCACCAAGATCGACAAGGACAATAGCGGCACGATCACGCTCCGGGAGCTCGTGGACGGTGCTGGTTTGTTTGGGAGCACGCACTTGCGCGACAATGTGATGGGTATCTTTAGTAGCATCGACAAAGACCAGAGCGGCCATATCGAGCTCAAGGAGCTGTGCGGCGCGATCTTCCACGACGCGCCGGACGATGTGATGAACGACATGATGCGGTTTTACGGCGTGCTGGAAAGTGCAGAAAAGGCGAAAAAGGCCAAGAAAAAGCAGCTCACGACCGAGCAACTGAACGAGCTCAAGCAGCTTTTCCGTTTGTATGACGCGGACCGCAATGGCGACATTGACGTTGACGAACTGTTTAATGCGCTGCGCTACAACGCCAAGTTTTACGATGGCGACGGCAACAACAACAACAGCAATGACAGCAACAGCAGCGAGAGTGGCAAACATGGCGGATCCATCGCTCACACGGGCAGTGCGCATATCACACGCGAGGACGTGGAGCGCATTGTGGCGCGCTTTGACAGCAACACCAATTCGACGCTCGATCTCCACGAGTTTATTGAGCTCTTCCGCGAAGAGCTATGATTGATCACGTAATCATGTCGCCATTTTACCGCGTTTTTGTGACATGCATTGTCACTGGAATCATTTTTGTGTTGGGGAGAGCTCCATCATTTCGACTTGAACGTAAAGGATGTCGGGAGCTCACGCCGCCAAGCGCTGGGCCGTGCCGCTCAGCTGCTTTGCTGCTGGTATCGCTGGTGGATCGTTGTTGACGAACAAGACCAAGAGCGCTACTGTTGTGTCTCCACCAACAGCAACGACAACAACAACGGCGCTCTCCAGCCATGACAAGCCCGTGGATCTCTTCGAAGCCGTGGGCAACACGCCGCTCATCGAGCTCAAGAGCGTGTCCAAGCTCACGGGCTGCAAGATCTACGCCAAGGCCGAGTATATGAACCCGTGTGGTAGTGTCAAGGACCGCGCCGCCAAGTTTCTGATCCTGGATGCTGAAGAAAAAGGACAACTCAAGCCCGGTGCGACGATCGTCGAGGCCACGGGCGGCAACACGGGCGTCTCACTGGCGCTACTCGCAGCTGCGCGCGGCTACAAGACGCTATTCACGATGCCACTGAAAACGGCAACTGAGAAAGTCGAGTTGATGAAGACCATGGGCGCTGAAGTCCACGTGCAGCCCATGGTGTCCATGTTTGACAAGGAGAACCATTTCTACCACGTCGCGCACAAACTCGCGGCCGAAAAAGAAAATTCGTGCTACCCAAACCAGTTCCAGAACACGGCCAACATGAAAGCCCACTACATGACGACGGGTCCAGAGATCTGGCGCCAGACGCAAGGAAAGATTGACGGCTTTGTCGCGGCGTCGGGCACGGCGGGCACCATCGCCGGTTGCTCCAAGTATCTCAAGGAGCAAAAGCCCAGTATCCAGAGCTGGCTGATTGATCCGGAAGAAGTCACGGCGATGGCCAAGTTCATCAATGACGGGCAGACCACGAGTGTCGAAAAGGAAGGCTTTGAGGTCGTTCCCGTGCGCCAAGGATCCACGATCGCTGAAGGGGTGGGACTGCCGCGCATCACGCCCAACTTCCGTGAAGCCTGCATCGACAAGGGTATCACGGGCACGAACCAGGAGATTGTGGACATGGCGTACTTTCTATTGCGGAACGACGGTATCTTTGTGGGACCCAGCGCTGCTCTCAACGTCGTGGGCGCCGTGAAGATGGCGCGTGAGCTGGGACCGGGTAGCACTATTGTGACTATTCTGTGTGATGGTGGCGATCGGTACCGCAGCAAGCTGTACAACCCACAGTGGCTCAAGGACGAAAAGCTGGAACCGAAGAGCGAGCACGCGTTCTCGCTGGAGTTTGTCGGTCCGTTCGCGCTTCCGTAGACAAGAGAAACTCGAAGAGACGCTACGATTCAGTACTGAGACTATGGAGGTGATTAAGGACTCAGTCACATTCTTACCCGCCATTTGCGAGTTTGTGGGACTAATTACGGTATTACTCATGTATTTTGAAAATAAGGGAAAAGCCCGAGGCATAAAAACCCTCCTACTGTACGTAAAAGACCTCGCACTGCCTAGTGATTCATCATGTACTCGACCAGGTCGTTGTCATCCGACGCCTCCATCGCTTCGTCTTCACTGCTGTACGCGGTGCCGTTGTTATCGTGGTACACTTTGGGGCGTTGACTGTGGTATCGTCGCCGTGGGTTCTGCGGGTTCCGCATACGGCTTGCCCTCTGCTCGGCTCGCTCCATCTCCAAGTGTCCCCATCGTCGAACATTGTGTCGCGGGATCGATCCATGCACTAGATACTCATGGTCTCCGCCCGTGGTCATTTGAAGGCCCCTTGTACTGATTTCGTACACCACCGAGCCGCCCATCCGCATTCCCCAGTTCAACGCGTGCTGTTTATCGGTAAACACGGACACAAATGGACTGGGGAAGCGTTCCCAGCCGACATGTTGACGACGCTGTCTCTCAAACTCGTCCCGATCTTGAGGCACCCGCCCACCACGGGCGTTGAACTCGTATCCGGTATTCCCATGATACGCGACGCGCCACACTGTCGCCACCATGATGCCTTTGTCTGCACAGCACTACTGCTACGTAGTCGTCGAGGATTCGGTTGGAGTGCTTGATCGAGAAAACAAAAGTGAGCAAGTCGCGGGAATTGAAGCTTTGGTAGTACGTATCCCTAGTACGATGATATCGTTAACTTTCTGAACTTCAAGGATACTACTGGCACCAGTATCCATGAAGTTATCCCTAAAAATACCGGTACGTTACCGGTATCGGAGCTGTTAAGGGAAACTGGTGTATCCTTGAAGTTCAGACACCATGTACTTCGAAGTTATGCGTTTGTAGAGTCCGATGCAAACCTGTGCACCAATTCTGGACAACGTATCAACAGTACGAACAGAATAATTTCATGAAGTGTGAAGCCAAGTGGCTGACGAAAAACGTGTACCCCAATATCGATTTTTACGACACAATTCAACTAGTGAGTGATGTAGAGCACCCACCAAAGAAGGATACACTATAGTAATAGGCTGGCATTGATGGTGAGTTGTTTCACGTTGTGTCCTGCGTAGAAAACTTGTGAGTATGGAGAGGGGGGGGGGTATTTCGACTCGCGACTTGTGGATGTCCCTCGCGTCTCTTCGTCGATCGAGAACTCAGAAAAGAACGAGAACGCATACACGGAGGAGACCAATGGGACCGTGGCGTCGACGCCCAACCAAAGAGGATCTCGCCAAGCGCGAGCGGTGGCAAACGCAGCACTTGCCACGCATCCGACAGGCGACACGGCCTAATGCCGTGTACATTTGTGAGCTGCCCGTGCTGGCGATGCTGCAGCATCTCGCGGATGGCATCAACGAACTGCTCATGACACGACCTCTCATGCCTTTCCAATGGCTGGCAGACTATCTACGCCTTGCTGTACGTGGGTCGTTTGTAATTTTCCCTTGTCTTCGTAACGACTGCTTTCTTAACGTGGGGGGATGTCCCGAACGACGTAGTGCAAAGTCGCGTACAGTATCGAACAGGACGCTGTGACGGTCCTAGTAGCTGAAATGCACAAGAAACGGCGCGTGATCCAAAATGCGCTGCTGGACACCAAGGTTTGGATCTGGATCTCTCATTCATTCTCTCGATAGCGCATGCATTTTAGCTCTTGGCTGGTTGTCTCTCGCTACAGGCCGATGAGCTCGAGAGCAAGCGCATGATCCGCCTGATTCTCATCCAACAAGACACGCTGAGTCTTCCGCATGAGGAGGTACGGCTAGACAACGACGACCACGTCTTTCTCGCGACTACTGTCCCACGCCACCAGTCCCAATGGAGCATTGACGTGAGTGCGATCGCTCTACCGGCGGCATCAGTATCCCCGTCGGAGTCGGCCCATGCAAGCATCAATCAATGGGTGGAAACCCATTTCCTGAACCCACAGCGCCACTTGGAACCGTACGCGTCGATGGTGATGGAGGGGGTGACCCATGCGCTGGTGGAACTAGAGTTGGCGTCGCCAGAGAACGCGGCCGAGTGGCTCGTGCTCCACTTCAAACAACATCATCAGGAAGAGCTACAACCACCAACAACATTATCAGCAACAGCATCACACGACAAAGAGAAAGCCGAAAGTCACCAATCATCTATGACTATGAATCCACAGCTCACGTTGTTTTTCAAGACCAACTACGAGCTCATGCGCAAGATCGACAGCATCAAACACGACCAACGCGACATGCACTTGCGGCGCGAGCGGCTCCATGGCATCCACGA
Organism: Pythium pectinolyticum; assembly: GCA_023336095.1. Classification (NCBI taxonomy): domain Eukaryota; phylum Oomycota; class Peronosporomycetes; order Pythiales; family Pythiaceae; genus Pythium; species Pythium pectinolyticum. Next base: position 33,019 of record JAADWC010000012.1, on the reverse strand, counting down.
GCAGCTACAGAGCGAGTTGCAGACCAGACAGCGCTTTATCGACAAGCTGCGAGTCGCCAACATGACCACGCGCACCCACGCGATCATGAGCGGCACGCCCGTGTTTCTCAATGCGCAAAAGCAGTGGATTCTACCCGGCTCGCTGCTTCGTCCGCAGGAACTGACACTTGCAGAGCTTCAGGGATTAGAACGCGCAGAGCGGTTTCTCATGGAACAAGACGAGACGCGATGGAAGTGTCTATTGCTCACACAGAGACGATACGACGCCGCCACGCGCATCCAGAAGAGCTGGAAATGTTCGCGTGAGTATCGTAAATACGAACAAACCAAGACCAGGCGCCGCCATGCCGCCGTGGTGATCCAGCGCAACTACTTCCACTATCTGTACGTGCGCGCCATCAGTCTCCCCGCGTGGTGTGTGCTTGGACGTGAAGTCGTGGTCGCGCCCAGTGTGGCCCAGAAATGTGCGATTACGTTCCAGTTTTATCCTAAAAAGGATTTTCCCACAGGTAACTTCAAGCGTCTCGATGGCTGTGGCGTCGCTGAACTCCAGGAGATTTGCCGACAAGACGAAGGCTGTGCGGCGTTCTCCACGGACGGCGCACTCAAGCGGTTTGTGCCTCGCAAACTGTCGCAGCTGCAGGAAATGCGTGGGGGTGATCGTGTTTTGACCATGAAAGACGGCATTTACATCAAAGTGTTTCCTGCTAAAACCGATGTCGTGGTGAACACGGCGATTATCACGGCGGTGCCAGTGGATCGCTTTGGACTGGTGACCGTGATGCTGGATGGCATTTGTATCCAAGAGCAAGTGCCCGTGCAAAAGCTGAGCAATCGCTGGAAGAAAATCCGTATTCGCAGACATTTCAAGGCGGAAAAAAAGCGCATGACGGTGGTGTTTGGCGGCGGCCAGAAGATCGTCGATGATGCTGGAGCGAGGATAAAGAATGATGGTGACTACGACGTGCTGGATGGTGACCAGGATGATGAAGACGATGTGTTTGTGCGGCGACGTGTGCGCCTGCAGTCGAACGAATTGGAAGCCGGCGATCCGCTGTTGGATTTCGTGTACGAAGACCAGTCGACAAAGGAACGACGAGACCGCGAGCCGTACTGTACGTACAGTGACGACCACGAGCGCGCTGCTGTGATAAGCAAGCGCAAGACAGAGTATAAGAACGCCAAAGCTAACGAGTATGAGGCCAAGAAGCTACAGAGCATCATTCGACTGCAGTGTGCGTGGCGCAGCAAGCGCGCGCGTGAGGCATTTCGCCAAGTTTTGCAGTTACGCGCCAAGGAAAAAGACCGCGAGCGGCTCGTGAGTGCGGTGCACCACACCAACCAACAAAAGAAAGAGCAAACTCGATCGAAAAAATCCAACGCCAACAAAACGGGGTTCTTCAGTCGTTGGATGAAGAGTTGAAGTCGAAATATGCGACGTGGTGCAAGATCCGCAATCTGCGATCGTTGATTGGGCCACATTGGAGTGAAGTCGTGCTGTGATTGGACGATATCGACTTGGTTGCTTTTTTCGCCACATCGTGAGCAATTGCGTGAATTTCCCCAGCAGTGACCGCCGGAGAACACCAGCACCATTCTCCATTCGGATCCGCAACACTCAAGACACAAGAGCTACACTCAACCTACGCCAACGGCAACAAGCGTCGCTCTCTCATGGATCTGCGTACGACGCCGTCGGTCTTCTCGATGATCTCTCTGATCGTGCATCTCGTTCTCTTGGTCGCGATGTCAAGTCGCTTCGTGGCCGCATCCAACGTACAGCATGGCGATGGCGGATTGAGGATGACCAATGCTTCCAGCATCAGCCACAGTGGAGTGCTGCACACCACTCCGCACCGCCGCCTCCGCGAGATGCAAACTCAAGATACGTGTGGTGTTGGCGCTGTGTTGACCCAGTTTGCCGAATGCCGCACGCGGGCGGTGGCGGACCATCCGATGCTACTTCGCGCCTCCCAGGCAGTGGGCGTGGTCCAAGTTGGCCCGCAAAAATGCACGGGCGTGCTGTTGGGCAACACCAAGGGCGACAAGTACTTTCTCACGGCAGCGCATTGTATCGAGCACCAAGAGAAGTTCGACGCGGCAGATCGATTGATCAAGGCCAAGCAAGCGTGGGTGTGGCTCTTTCGCTGTGGTGTCCCCTCAAAATTCCGCGTGACCGACGTGTGGTTCATCAACCGCCGCCTCGACTATGCCATCCTTAAGATCAACGCGGGTCGCGTGGATTTCACGCAAGAGTACAGCTTCTTGCGCCTCCGCCGCGGTGGCCCAACGATCGGTGAAAACGTTGTCGTCCCTCATTACACCCAGCGTCACTTTTTTCGCTTCTCAACCGGTCTCAATGAAGGTAACCCGATTCGAATCCAGCCTGCCATGGATGTCGACACGTGCAAGACTGAGGCGCCACGAAGCCGCGTTACGTATGCGATGTCTGGCATGGACAGTGCAGCAGCCGGAGCTCCACTGATCAGTGTGTCTGACGGCGCAGTGGTTGGCATCCACGTGTGCGGTAACTGTGCGAATGGCATGATGAACAGCGCGCTGTCCAGCAAAACCATGATCGTCGATCTCGATGTCAAGAGCGACGTGCTGGACTTTGCCTCATCACCTGGTCTGGACGATGACCCTTGAAGTGAGCACTATCATGAACACTTCGCGTACTCGTTGCCACCACCAGTGTCGCACCAAGACTCTATCGCTATTTAGTTCTACCACTATTAACCCAAGCATGACGTTTTTTCTCATTCATTTAAAAATCGATCTTCTAGAATCCAACCAGCATTTCTACTGACAACCTACGTACCAAAATGCAGCCATCGTTTATGGAAATGACGGGGGTGTATTGCGAAAGTAAGAATGTATTGGATTGTAGCTATCGTGTATGCTGGCTACGCGTGGGTCACTCTATGATCACCAGTCCTTCCAGCGGCCTGGTGCCGACAGGAAGTCGAGCAGCAAGCCCTTGGCGTTGAGATCGACGACGATGGTGCGACCGGAGAGCGCGCTGTTCATGACACCAGACAAGCACTCGCCGCACACGTGGAGACCAATCATCGCGCCGTCGAACACACTGACCACCGGCACACCGATGTGCTCTGCTTCCATGCCGAGCATCGCGTACGTGATGCGGCTTTTCGGAGCGTTAGTCGTGCACTTGTCGACATCTTGGAAGGGTTGGACCTTGGCAGCCACGTCTTGTGAGGGTCCTGTGGCTAGTCGCCAGCCACCAGGAGCTTGATACTGCGGGATGAAGATCGCTTCGTCCATGTACGGGCCATTCTTACGGAGACTCAGGAAACCGAACTTGAAGGCGAGATCGTCTTTAGTGGCAATCTCGAGGATTGCGTAGTCGAGCCGACGGTTGATGTAGTAGAACTTGTTGAACGTGTACAACGTACTCTCGCCACAGCTAGTAAACTCGACTGTCGCGGCCTTGATCTCGTCGTCGTTGGCAAAGCAATTCGCAGCCGTGAGAAAGAACTTGACTTCCTTGGTGTTGCTCAGAATCACTCCCGAGCAGGTCTTGCCATTGACGACGCGAAGCCGTCCGACGGCTTGGACGACGCGTTGTGTGGGTAGACGGTCCTCTCGCTTGATATCTTTCTGGCACACCGAGTCGATCATCGCGCCAGCGTTGCAGTTGAGTAGGTGGTCCTTGTGTGGGGAACTGGCACGGATGTTAGAGCGGCTGCTGTTCGACACACGGATGTGGCCTGGGGAGACTTTCGCCATCTCGTTCTCGGCGCTGTCGCTGTCGTAGGCGTGGACGTGGATCGCTAGGTCGCTGCGAACGGACACCGCAAGAAGAATCGCGACCATAGTGACGGCAAAGAGCCACATCCGCGGGATACGGTGATGATCTAGCATGATGGGTCGAGTGTTGGGGCGCTTGATAGTTGAGTCTTCTGGTGGCGCTTGCTTGCTTGCTTGTTGTGGGGTACGCAGCACTTGTCACGTTCGTGAATGGTGGCGCAATCCAATGTAGCTGGCGTCGCATCCATCGAAGCTTCCAGAGGGATTTCCCCAACGATTTGGCGGCAAAGGCAACCAATTTTGCATGGGCCAATTAGAACGCGCCAAGATGATATTTTGCACCAATCCATTAGTGTAGCCATCTCAGGTTGCACCTTGTCGCAGATTCCTCACAATCCATGACAACGGATTGGTTAAAATTTAGCACCCAGAAAAATCGAACCGAGTTGGCTTTGCTGGCCGAGCCAACATCGCTCCTCCATGTTGAACAACAACCACCTCTCGACTCTCGACTCTCGACTCTCTCTCCAACGCTCAGACTATATCTATCTCTGTGAGCTGTGTGGTCGCCGAGCTGCTTTGTCTGCGTAGAGCTGTGGGTGCGCGAGGATGGAAGCTGCATTCACCGCGGCGACAGCTCATTCTCCATGTTTTCATCTTCAACATCACTGCCTAAACTGACAGTTGATTAGTAGAAAATATGCCATGCCGTACGCTGATTGGCTAGCAAGAAGTTGGTTGCACTTGCCGCCAAATCGTCAGATCCAAAGCGACGAACGACTCCCAACGCAAACTAGATTCCCTTGAATCCACCTTCTACGTATCCCTTTGGCGCCACCAGCATTCCCATTCTCCAACTTGCTTATTCCCGCGCACGTCACCAAGTTCACTCGCGCAACCACGGTACTACATCTCTCCAAGACACGTTGAAGCATGGTGGACCGACGTCACAAGGTATTGGTCGCCGTGACCACGTTGTTCTTCGTGTTGATCGTCCTCGGCTTTGTGTTTTTCATGGGCACCATGGCGCACGAGACCCAGCAAGTGACTTCCACCCGCCCTGACGACCATAGCAGCAGCATGCGCGTCATCAACGACCACGCCGTCGGCAACGTTCGTGTTTGGACGGCGGCCGGCAATGAAGATGAAGGCCAAGACCAAGACGTGGCTGTGTTTGCCTTTGCCAAGAGCGAAAGTGGTAGTGGTGGAGGCCAAGATGAGTATGTAAGTGATTACGAAGAAGCCGACAGTGAGGGCAACAATTCTCTGGGGGATGCGAGCAAGGACGACACGGACGGCGATTCCGTGTTCAAGAGCGGCGTGAACAGCTCCAAGCCCACACCGACCGTGATCTATTCAAGTGCTACAAGCTGCGGTGACGACAAGCCGTTTGTACCGGTGTGTTACGAAACCACGCCATGGGAATCCATGCTGCGCCGTGCCGAGCAAGCGACTTTCAAGTTGAGCTACTTGAACGACGAGTGCACTGGTGTGCTTTTGGGCAATGGCTCAAGTAACGCGTACCTCTTGACGGCAGCACGTTGCGCCCATTCGGCGTCGATGGCGTGGATCACTACACGAAGCTGTCTCGACTGGAAGGACTACGGGTTCAACCGCAACCATGTGTACCACATCAACACGCAGCTCGACTACGCGATCCTCAAGATCAACACAAGCAACGACATCAACATGAGTGCCATTGCGCAATACGCTCATCTCAGTCGCCGTGGGCCGACCTTTGACATGGCTGTGTTCATCCCGCATTACAGTGCGGCTGGGCCAGCCGCCAAGACGATCGCAGTGGCCAAGTTCAACAAGCCGATCACGATCAAGCCGTACGTGCCCAGCACAGTTGAGCCACCAGTGAACAACCCGTATTATTGTGAGCCGGACATCTTTCCATCAAGTCGCATCTCGTACTCGGCTCCCCCGCTGGATAACCCGAGTCGAGGCGCACCCGTCTTTAGCGTCACCGAAGGCGTGGTGGTCGCGATTCATCTCTGCGGTGGCTGCGGCGTCGTCCAGTTCAGCACTGCGTTGTCGAGCAAGAGCATCATTGAAGATCTCGAAGCCAAGGGCAAGTTGCGTAGCGAGTTTGTGGCGCCATAGACCATGGATTTGATCCAGGCGGCGAAGCGGCATCGCCACACTAGTCACTTCGTTCTTTTGATGGCAACGGGATCCAACACAGATCCCATCCTTATTTTTTTTATCGTAGAATCACGAAATGGAAGTTTCCATGCCAAACAATTTGTACGGCGTTGATTTGGTGGCCATTACATCAAAAATGCATAAGCGCAATCGCAAAAAGCTCAAATCTACAGGGCTTCCATCTATGCAAACGCATCGGCCGGCAGTTGGATCTTGTTCGCCTGCAGGTCCTGGATGATCAAGTTGGACGGCGCGCCGCTGTTCTTACACGCGCCATTCGAGTGGAGCGCGATGACTTTGTGCGAGTCGAGGCTGATCACGGGCGTACCCGACGAGCCACGCTCCGTATCGGCGTAGTAGCTCGTCCAGAAGTTGCCCAAGTTGTTCTCATCGTTGACCGCTTCGACCACGGCCGCCGTGACGCCGTCTTTTCCCGTGGTCGGGTCATTGTCCACGTTGTCCAAGTCCTGTTCGGCCGTGATGATCTTGGCGCCGCCGTTCGGGTGGTGGACCAAGTAGATCTTTTCTTGCGCCACAGGCGCCTGGCGGCGGAGACTCAGGAACCCGTACTTGCCGTTCACGACACACGCCTTCTTGCGCAGCTTGACGATCGCATAGTCGTACTTTTCGTTGGCGTACACAAAGTCCGTGCCCACACTTTCGATTTTGCCAAACTCGCGGCAGTCGCCCAGTTGACGGCACGTCTGGTCACATGCGGGCGACTGCACCATAAACTCGACGCTCGTGGCGTTTGCCATGGCCGCGTTTTTGATGCAGTGGTGGTTGGTCATGAGATGGCCTTCGCTGCCGATCAGCCAGCCCGTGCACGCCGTCGTGGGGCCGCTGCTCGTGATCAAAAGACGCGCGATGGCGAGCGACGACTTGTACACATCCGCAGAGAATCCAGCCTTGCCCTTGTAGCAAATCGCAGCCTCGTATTGCTTGGCCGAGCCACACGCTTCTTCCTTGCTCACCACCGTCTCGTACGTGTACTTGAGCGAGTCGATCTCAAAGCCAAAGCCCTTCGGCAGTCGGCCGGGCTTGGCGCATCCTTTTGGAGTAAACGTGATCACTGCGTTTGGGCCGGGCACGCGGGGCGACTGGAATCCGGACGTCGCGCCCGCGGGCTGCGTGATCTCAAGTGCTCCATCGCCGTTCTCGTTAGGCGCGATCGTGACCACGTCGCCCTTTGCGAGCGAGAACTTGGAGAAATGGACCGACACGTACGGCGCGTTGCGGCGGAAGTAGACAAACTTTTTGGGTTCACAGCGAGTCAGCGTGCCGTTTGTGATCGGAATGGAGTTGCCCACGACCATGCCGGAGCGGTCCTCTGTAGTCTCGGCCATCGCCACGGCTCTCCATGCGTTGCAGTTACCCGCGAGCAGCGCGATCGCCACACACACGAGCGACTTCTTGATCAACGCCATCGTAGTGATCGAATATCCGCCAACACTGCAATCCAGCGGCTATTGTTGGTATCGGATGGGAGAATAAGGAGGTCCGTCCCCAATTGTGAGCTGGGTTATCTCTCAGAACACTCTCTGCTGAAGAACACTCCAGCCGATAGAACGGTTCTTCCTCGCTGCTCTCTCTGTCGCACGATTGCAGGCGCGCGCCACAACAACGCTCGACAACTGTCTTCAGAGAGACTGCACCGCGTCTATGGCGTGCTTCCATCTGTTTGATCAGTCGTTTACAGACTGGCTCTTTTCTCCAAAGCCAGGCCATTCACGACTCGCAATGCAACGACAGCATCTGACATGATACGAACAGTCATTTCAGCACTGAGTTGTGTCGTTATTAACCGATAGACCTGTTATCACTTGGTTTTTGGCGAGTGGTGGGATTTGACGGTGAACGAAAAAAAAACTCGAGTTGAAGACCGACGACGCAGCATGACGACTCGGAAGGATGTAGCTCCAGCGCCAGAGGATGCAGATCTGCTGATCACATTTGGAGACTTTACAGAAGAAGAAGCACTGCGTGTGCTGACCATCGGTGCGTTCTAGTCGTTTATCCCCATGACGCCACGACGCAGCTACAACACAATCAATCGCGTCGGTGGTTTCAACCCATGTAGCAACTGACAATGGTGGCTGGTGTGTTTCATGCTAGATGAACAAAAAGCCGCGGGCGCCGCTGCTGCTGCTTCCACTACAGCTGTTGAGGCTCCAGAGGCGCCGTCCAAGCCCATGTCGTGGGCGCAGGCACTGGGCGTGAAGCCACCACCGCCACCGCCAGCTCCCGTGCCCGCTTGGGGCAATGCGAATGCGAATGCAACGGCCAATGCGACGGCCAATGCGGATGGATCATCTGCTAATGGCGGTAGTAGCACCACATCGGAGGCGTTTGTTCCGTTGCCGTTTGAAGACGCGATCCAAAAGGCGCTGCGTGGTCTGGACGTGACTGCGCCTGCTAGAGAGATGAAGAAGCGGTGCGTCTTTTGTATTCGTATTCTGTGGATGTGTACGTGAGTATGCGTACGGTGAAGAGCTCATAATGCTGTTGGGTACCATTTTTCTGTAGGGGTCTTTTAAACCAGGGCAACACGTGCTTCCAAAATGCGATCATGCAGTCGGTGCTGTCGTGTCCACCGTTTCTCAAGTGAGTTAGGTAGTAGTGTAGTAGTCTATCCATACTACTGTACACACTGGGCTGACGATCTCTTTCTGTTTACCTATAGTCTGTTGATGGAGATCTCTGCGGACGCAGAGGCCACGCCGGAGCTGCTGGCCAAGTCATCCAGTAGTTTCCGTGCGTGGCGCCACATGCTGGCGTTCACACGCGAGTTTGAAGAGCCCACGCTAGCGCAACGTACGTGGTGGTGTTTACAGATGCAAAAAGCGATAGAAAAGCTGACGAGGAATGTGTGTTTCTAGTGCAACGCCTTGGTGGCAGTGGGTTGAACGACATCCAGCGCAAAGTGCCCAAGCCCATCAAGATCAGCGGCTACTTTTTGGATGTGTTGAGCGCGTTCCAAAAGTCCCGAGGCGAACAAGAAGACGCACTGGAGTTTCTCGAGTTTTTCCTAGACTATTTGCACTCGGAGTACGAGCGCAGTGGCCTGCAGCTACCGGCGAGTTGCGAAACCCAGACCAAGCGAGCAGCTACTGACGCGTTGAGCTCCTCGTTGGATGCGGACTCGGACCAGGCGGCTCTTCAGTCGGCATTTGAAATGGACGATGGCTGGGCAGAAGTGGGCAAAGGTGGTAAGAGTGCCGTGCTGCGCCAGAATCCCGTGGACGGTGCACGGTCACCGATCAACTGGCTCTTCAAGGGCGCGATCCGAGCGGAACTCAAGAAAGGCCGCACGAGTTCAATCACCATTGAGCCGTTCCAGTGTCTGCATCTCAACTTGGACCACGACCCGACCGCGGGCCTGGGAGTTCCCGGTGGTGCTCCTAATATGAAGTCGCTGCTCAAGAGCTACACGATCCAAGACATGATCCGCAAGGCGTTTGAAGTCGAAGTGATTGAAGACTCGCAGATGAAGCGCGTGACGAGCATTGACGCATTGCCGCCGGTGCTGACGCTCAACATTAAGCGGTTCACGTACCACCCAGAGCTGGGGCCAGTCAAGCTGCAGCAGTTTGTCAAGTACCCACCGAGCTTTGAGTTCCCCGTGGAGGTGCTGTCGCCCACGTGCCGTGTGGAGAGCGGCGCACAGGAAGCCACGCAGTCAGCAGCAACATCCAGTAGCTCAGTGGGCTTTACGCGGTATCCGCCCGTGTACGAGTTGTTTGCGGTCGTGTCGCACCATGGCAAGTACGTCGTGGGCGGCCACTACACGTGTATCTGCAAGGACAACAAGGACCAGTGGTTCAAGTACGACGACGAGCACGTGTTGTCGGTGAACGAGGCCAACGCGCTCGCTGAGAATGCGTATTTGCTGCTGTACATGCGCACGAACAGCGCCGTCGTGGCGCCAAAGCCCGTGCCGATCGCCACGACGATCCCAGGAAGCAATGGCCAGAAGAAGAACAATACGCCGTACCAGAAGCAGGGTCAGCCAGGAGGTCCAGGAGTTGGGACCTCTTCATTCCACCGTGGAAATGGTGGCGGTGGCCGTGGTGGGTCGTCGCCTGGTGGTGGAGGAGGAGGACAACACAACACCAAGAGCAAGCGTGGCGGTGGTAGCGGAGGAGGAGGAGGAGGAGCAGGCGGAGGCCGAGGCAAACGCCAGTAGTAGCCTACTAGGAGAGAGCATGCACATGAGATAGAAGTTCCACTGCAACAGCAAACACTACAAGTATTCACACACACACACACACAGACGTGGTATTGAAGGTGCCATTTTACCGGTAGTACTTACACTGGACTCTGCTTCCACGTACGACAGAGACGACTACTGCAAATGGAGTGTTTTTGATACCTAAAACGATTTGTTTGTTCTCGTTTACGCAAAAATACCGTCGTTGGCCTTGCCCAGCGGCACAAGAAAGCCCAGCAGCGACTTGCTGGGCGTCGCGGCGTTGTTGCAGTAGCCAATGCGATGCAGTCCGACCACCAAGTTGCTTTTGCGGGCGATCACGGGCGAGCCCGAGCTGCCGCTTTCCGTGTCGGCCGAGTACCCCATGAGTCCCGTGTACACGGTGCCTTCCACGTCGATCGACGTGCCCACAGTCTTGACGGTCGCAAGTGACTTGTTGCTGTCGTCGTCGGTCTTGGCGATCTGGCGCGCACCTCCTCCTGGGTGCTGCGGGATGTAGATCTGGTCACCGACCGACGGCGTGCCAAACAAGATGCGCAAGTAGCCAAAGCTGCCCACGAGCTCACTGGCGGCGCTTCCTTGGATCTGCAGCAGCGCAATGTCGAGCTTGGCGTCGGCGCCCAAGAACTTGACGCCGCCCTTGCCCTTGATGGACTTGGCGATCGGACAACTGCCCGGCTGGCACTTGATGTCACAGCTCGAGGCTTCGACGCCAAAGTCAAACTGCGCAGCGTCCACCATTTCCTGGCTCGAAAAGCAGTGGTTGTTGGTCACCAAGTGGCCCTTGTTGCCCCACAGCCACGCCGTACACACGACGATCTTGCCGTCGGGACGCACGCGCTGCGTGCGCAGCACGGCCTTGGACTGGTCGTACATCTTCTTGTCGTCGCCCGCGTTCGAGTTGGCAAAGCACTTGACATTCTCCATCGTGTTGGCGCCACACACGGCCTCCTTGGTCACGAGCCATTCGTTGGTGAAGCGCACACCAATCTTCTGGAGCGAAAAGCTTGCAGGCGACGACGACGCACACGTCGGCGACGGACGGTACTGCAGTGTGATCGTCGATCCGGGCACGGGCGCTGTGATCGTGTCGCTGCCGTCCGTGGATGGTTCCACTTCGACTTCCTTGCCGTTGGCCGAGACAGCGACAAGCGAATCGCCCGCAGGCAACGAGACGGACGAGAACTGGAGGTACATGGACGACGCCTTCTTCTGCGTGATCGTCCAGCTCTGCGCCTTACACGCCGTCGTGATCGCATAGTCCTGCGCATTCACATCCACGGTGGAGCCCACGGCGTAGCCGCCGTCGTTCATGGCGCCTGTGGTCTCGACCTTAAACACCGGGACATCCGCGCCGACACGCGCATTCGTGTCGTTGGACGCCACGTTCGAAAATTCATAGGCGGATGTAGTCGCACTCAGCGCCAGCGCCGAGGCTACGAGGAAGCGAGGGACGTGCATGATGCTACTGGTACTGGTACTGGTATTCACTACTGGTACAGCAGAGGGATCACAAGAGGAGCGTGATAAGAAAATGAACCAAGAGCTACGTTTGTTCGTCCGTCCTCCTGATAGAGAGAGCGAGCGAGGAAGAGGATGCAGACGAGACTGGTCTAAAGAGCCACAAAAGCCATGGAACCAGATGGCGCGGCTCTGTCGTTGAACGGCAGAGTTTGCTGATGAAAGGAAAAGGCGCCAGCCGGAGTCACGCATTCGATGCACACCCCATGCGAAACCTGTATGACTTGATTTGGTTAAGAACTTACTGACATGGAGTCCGGTTTGTTTCTCTTAATGAGTACTGTGTAAGCTTATATTCATATCAAAACGAGTGGATAATCGAACATGTATTTAGGGAGGGAGAGGTGGGTCCGACTCGATGCAACACCACTTGGACTTCGAGGAATGGCTTCAAGTCCACATGGGCCGATGGATGCGTACCCCATGCGGCATGCCATGCCGCATGGGGTACAATACTGTACACCGCAGTTGCCTCCTAGGCTCCACGAAGACGGATCAAGTGTTCACGCAACTTGTGGTCCTGGAATGAGTACTCGTATACCGGTAGATGCTGTACAGTGCCCATGAGAAACTGGCAAACAATTCTGGATTCATCTTCAGAACACTGGATGAGAACCAACGAGCCGAAACGCTCTGGAATCCATCCAGTGATTCTCCTATCCAGTGATATCAGCACCAATGAAACAAAAGCGGCAACATCATTCCCGCGTGTTTGATTGTTGGCCAGAGGCCTGGATTCATATTTGCAACACAACATCCAGTCATGTTTGCAGTGGACCTTTCTGGATCCTAAAACCTTTGGACAGCGGCTTCCTTTTTCTTATCGCAGTTGAGCGAGCAGCGCATGGAAAAAGAAAAACACGACGCTGCAGGCACCGAGAATGATCGAGATCTTGTAGTCTACATGGACAGACACAACCCAACCCAACATCAGTCAGTGCACAGAGCCAACCAACAAACGCCACTCATCAACGAAAACGTACCCAGCAGCTCATCAAAAGCCTCGTCCCCGGTCGTCCATTGCAGCTCCAAATCGGGTGAGATCGCTACGAAAAACGACAGCGCTGCTGATGCCACACACAGCACGCCGTTCCAAAAGAGCGAGCTGGACACCGAGCCGGCGAGCAAGTTGGTCCACGCCACGACAAGCGCAGCGAGGCCCAGCGCGAGTGTGAGCTGTGCGTCGAGCGATTCAAACTGAAGCTTGAGCAAATCTTCAAAGCCACTGAGAGGTCCACGGCCCATCCATCCATGCTTGGCGTGGAGAAAGAGAAGCGATACGAACAACAGCGTCACGCCCATCAGCGAGCTCAGCAAGAGATTCGTGATCCCGGCCACGAAACCTACGACACCACCCACGACTTTCTGAAGACCGGACGATACCGCTCCGCCCTCCAGCGGCACGTCGTGGCGCAACAGCATCTTATCAGCGCCACCAGTCACGAGATGCACGACACCGCCCTTAGCTGGCTGCTTGTCCTGCGATGGCACGAAGCCCATACCCGTGATGGCAAAGTTGTGCTCAACGGGGGACGTCTTCTTGTACGACTTGAGCGTCGCGGCATCGTACACGCGGATTTCACCCGTGACGGCGGCCGTGCTCACGAAACGGTCGTCCGCACTCACACACAAACTTGCCACGGGGCGATCACCCGCGATCGTGGCCGTGTCCACGACCCAGAGCCACTCGTCTTCCTTGGTCTGCGTGATCGTGCTGGGCTTCCACTTGAGCAGCAGCGTGTCGCCTCGTGCCGGAGTGAGCACGGTAAACAGCGAGCGTCCATCGTTGGCAAACCGCACACAACGAAACTGGTGCTTCTTCACGCCGACTAGTGGCTTGAGCTTGAGCTGCTGGTACGCGACGTCGACCGCATCGTCCTTGGAGAATTTGCAGATCGCAGTGTGCTCATTGAGTCGCCATAGATGGCACGTCTGGTCTTCAGAGCTTGACGCAATCAAGTTGCGGTGCGACGGCTCCACGTGGATTTCACGGATTCGCTTCGTGTGGCCGCGGTACTCGCGTGTGAGCGTGATCAGGTACGCGCCCTGGATCGCAAAGTCGCCGAGCTTGGGCTTCTCCGGAGGCGACGGTGGGGCTTCCTTCTTCTTGTTGTTAGGCTTGTGGTCTCCGTCGGGTGTCGCCACTTTCAAGGCTGCGGACGTGCCAGCGGATTTTTCCTGGGGCGTTGGCTCCGTACTCAGTCGCCAGACTCGCACAATGCCGTCTTCACCGCCCGTAAGCAACGTGTTGTTACCCACAAAGCATGCGGATGTCTAGTCAGCCCATACCCAACAATTGCACGTGAGTCGCCACTCTGTGTGTCCAAAATAAAAGTCTCCAACGACAATTTGCGTACCTGGGAGCTCTCTTCCTCAGCAAAATCGGTGCGGAACTTGACCAAAAGCTTCATGGTCTTTGCCTCCTTGTCCAGCTCGTAGATCCAACACGCTGCACTGACAGACACGGCGATCAGCTGACCCTAAACGCCATACGCATGTGCACAGTGTCAGCTTTGGAGGATACCAGGATAAGATCAGAAAGAGTGTTGCTGTACATCATGGGAGAATGCGACACCCGAGGCCAGTTCACGGCCCGTGTCGGCCGTGATCGTCTTCTCAAACCCACTTGGATCTGTACTCGATAGCTGGTAGATATCCTGTGAATGCACCCACCACATCACATCCATTGTGACCGTCAGCGGAACGCCATTGTTTTCACCAGCGGTTGAAAGAGTAGCATCCGTACGACTGTGTTGTTGATGCCAGACTTGAGCGAGCCACCGCCACCGCAGATCGCAAAGTATCCACGGGCGTACGACAGCCCCATGATGGGGTACTTGACCAGCATGTTGAGTTAGCTACTTCTCCCTCTTCTCTCTCTCTCTCTCGCTCTTTCGTGCTTTGTTGATGACGTGGGGGGACAAAGAAGCCAAACTCAACTGCCCAAGAAAAGAAGCATTGTGCCATTCCCTCATTTGAGTGACTCTTGGCTGTCGATTGGGGATTTTCGACACCACCAACTACCATCACTCTGCGTTTTCGACAATCTTGAAGTCTTGCAAGATGGGTACAGAAAGCAACAAAAAGCGAAGCGAACAGAACACTGAATACATTGTACGTTTAGCAAGTCCGGGTACTTTGTGGCCGCCCTCCATGTATGCACGGGGAAGGGATAGTATAGTATGCGAACATGGCTACTTCTTGTTGCAACCCGTGCCGCCAACGATGCGAAGACACTTGGTGCTTGGGTAGATCGACATGATGTTGACCATCACGGCCCAGCACAGCGCGAACGTCAGGTACAGCACGGTGATCGCACCGAGGTACTTGTTCTTGCCGCCCTTGGCCTTGAGCTCTTGGGTTTCTTTTTTCTGCGACGGCAGCAGCGGCAGAAACATCAACCCGACGACATTGGCACCGTAGGCGATGAGGTACACGTAGGTGACTTGCTTGCGCACGTGGGTCGTGTCCTGCTTGATGAAGGAGCTGCCCACATCAAACTGGGAATCGATATTCTTGGTGATGGTACTGGCAAACGTCGACGACAAGTTGGTCACTGTGGTCAGCAGTCCGTACACGGCGCCCTCGTTACCCTCACCAGCCAGCTCCACACACACGTAGGTGGCGATGATCCAGCCAACGCCCGTGGGGAGCTGCTCGAGGATCGGAGGGCCAAGCCAGAACCACTGGTTACGAACGACATCCCACGTAACAAACATGGTCGTGAACGCGTCGATGCACGTGGCAATGATGAGCGTGGTGGCGTGCATCCATCGCCAGTTCCAGTTGAGCCCCCACTTGCCCGTGCAGAAAAGCACAAGTGCAAAGAGACTGTTGCTGAGCAAGTTGGCGATCGTGTCGTTCAGTGGCGTGGCCTTGACCCAGTACGACTCGACTGGAGATGACACGGTCTGCGTGAGGTTCTCAAACATACCGGAAAAGAACCGGTACGCGATGACCTGGTACATGGCACGCGACTGCAGTAGCTCCCAGAATTCATTGATGTACGTGGAGAACGGAATACCCGGGTGGCGCTCTTCTTTGATAAAGAACCACGTCATGGGGATCACTGGCACACACACGACCGTGAGGATGATCATGAGCTGCGGGAACGACAGCGAAAAGTCAAAGTCGCCGCCATAGTCCTTGCCGTTGAAGAAGAAGCCCGTGAGAATGTACGACACGCTCACAAAGATCGTGCGCACCATGTAGATCGTCGTCTGCGTCGTGCCACGCACTGACTCGGGCTCACGCTGCGCGAGCTCCACGGTCACGGCATCTGCCGCCACGTCAGCACCGACGTAGCCGACGGCCGCGAGCATCATCAGCACAATGAACTTGCTGCCCGTGTCGGGCGCGTCCGCGTTGATCGTGGCCAAGTCGGCGGGAGTGTAGTCGGCCGTGTCCTTGTCAATCAGCGAGCGGTCGCCGTAGTACGGCTTGCCGATCTTGGAGCACGCCATGACCAAGAGCATGACCGCACACAGCGACCAGCCGATCATCATGAACGGACGACGGCGGTAGCCAAAGATCGGGAAGCAATCCGTCAAGATGCCGTACAGAACCTTGAACGACCACGGCAAGTTGAGCAGCACTTTGGCGGAGACGATCTGCGTGCCTTCCATGTTGAGGTAGTTCTGCAGCACAGGGTACACGGTGCTGGGCAAGGTGCCGTACACGATGCCGACAGCGGTGTACTGGATCAGCAGACCGATGTAGTCGCGGCCCCAAATGTTGGGACGGCCACCGGCACGCAGTGCACCACCTTCGAGGTCAAGGTCACCTCCTGGCGTCTTGGCTCCGACGTAGTCGCCATCGCCGCCCTTGTCCTTGGTGGTGGACGAGATGTACGAGACCCGCTCAATGAGGCCGACTTGGCTAGTCACTGGCATGGTTGGTTGGGCTTCTAGGCTTGGAAGAAAGCAATCGGAGGGAAGAGCTTGTAGAGTTGACTTGCGCTGTTGGCCGCCGATTTGAGAATGAGAAGAAGAATGAGGAAGCAATGATAGAATTGCTTCATTAACCGGTCAGGCGCTTGCATACGAAGCGTAAGACGAAAGCGAATGACCGGTGCAAACGAACACGCTGTCGGCTGTGATGGCCACGGATGCTTGCCAATCACTATCACCTTTCACGCCTCTCGAGTTCGGCGTCACGGAGTCTACCGTGTGCATAAAGAAGCGCTCATGGAGAGAGGCGCCGGCTGCCAAAAAGCCAAAGCCCCATCAATTCTGGCGGCGCTTGACCCGCTCGTTACCCTGTATCGGATACATACAATACCTAGGTACTGTACCGGTACATAGTGAACTGAACTGCTGAGACTGTTCTGCGGAGTCGCACAAAATAAACCGATTTTTTGTCCAAGTCGACGGATCACTTTCAACATCACAACAGAACCACTCCAGAATGTGTGTGTTTTCCGATACGGTTGTTGAAGTCGTGCAGAATGGAATGGAAAACCTAGACCCAATCTACTGAAATACGTAGCAGGGTGGATGGATTTCGCTGGATGCAATGGCCTGGCTTTGTGAGGCTGATCATTGAGCCAGGTCAGAAGAAGAAGTGGTGGCCCGACTCAGACCATCTCTCAAAGAAAACAGAGGTGGTGTTTGCTTCCAGCTCTGCTGTTGGCTGTTGGCAACAGCCTGTTGCACTTAGGCAGTGAGACGTGTGATATCGGTCAGATGGGCTAGTGCGCTCGCTGATTGATGGTGTGTTGCGCTCTTCCTCACTTCATGCTGGTGTTGATGCTACCAAAAGTGCCGATTGGAACGGATAATCACCGCCCCCACTTTATTTTCATGCAGGTAAATCCTACGGTGGAATGAAGAGCGCCACAACTCCACCAAAACAGATACCGTACCAGTGCAATCGACGCAATTGTGGTCCATACCGTACAATGTATGATACATAGCTCATTCGATTGTTCTTATTTGTTGTTGTTGCTGAAAAATGTTGCACAGAGGTCGCCTCCGCATAGAACAGACCACGGTGTTCAGATGAAGAATGCTTTAGTACCATCCTCCATATTGTACCTACATAGTATCTACCTACATGGTTTCCTTTTTCCAACCCACAACATACCAGTACCAGTGTACTGTACTGTACCAAGGAAGGGTTCCGTTTTGTTGCCCCACTACTATCCATCTACCGGTCAATGTCGCTGAGAACAGACTTGGCCATGACACATCGACGTGATCTGTTGTTTCACTGCACATCTGTGATTGAGAGCCGCAACTTGTGGGTCGTGGGTCGATGAGTCGATCCCCTCCACCACAATTTCTACGTAGCATACGTAGTGGAATCGTGTTGATGACCAGAGTCCTCGTGTCCACGGACGAGGCCTGGACTCATCGCGAGAATGGAAAGGGTGCTTTATCAGTTGTGTGCACGGCATGGCACTACTGTATGCGGCTACATAGAACAAGGCAAACTGCAGAGAACAGAACTCGGAGACTCTCTGAAATGAAGTCGATCCCGCCCTTTGTTGGCCACCTGGTCCAGCGCAACTCGTGGCATGAAGTGAGGTTGGGGAGGAGTTGAAACAAATACCGATAGAATCATCAAACAGTCAACAGCACACTTACAGTGTGTCCTCATCGCATTCATTCACTCGGTCAAAGTACAGTCATTCGCACCGCTTCCTGTAATTGCCGCGGGGTACGTCGCGAGTGCTCTTTAGTTTTCAATTGCCTTTTGGTACGCCTCGAAATCAAACTCGTTCGGTCGGTTGTTGAACTTGTCCACCCAGTCAAAAAGCGAATCATCCGAGTAACTCGCCAGCAATTGCTTGAGCAGCTTCTCAGACTCCTGCTCACATCCACACCAAGGAATCTGTCAACGAACTGAACACCGCGGTATCAAACGCCAAATAAAAACGTACCGGCTTGTCAAGCATGTTGACGATGTCGGCGCGCACAAGACCGACGTCTTTTGTCTCCATCAAGTCTTCATACAGCGACACAGTCACACAGGGAGGTGCGAGCGCCGGGTTTTCCTTGTAGGCTTCCAGATAGGTGAGGAGGAAGCACTTGTCCTGGAACTGGCACAGCATATTGAAAAAGCCACCCTGGCGATACACTGGGTAGATGAAGAACGGCGCCGCCTTGGCGCGCTCCTTCAGTTGTCTGTATGCATCGCCACTGAGCGTCGTCGCGACGGCGTCGTCCTTGGTGGCGTGGAAGTCGGTCCAAATCGTCGCGATCTTGGCCGGCTCTTCGTTCGCGAGCAGCTCCAACTTGACAATCTGCTGGAGCGACAACGGCGCTGGGAACGAAAATCCACCGCCCTTGGCGCCAGATGAGAGAAAGCGCTGGCGTGTGGCGCAGGGACGAAGCGCACGGAGAGCCGAGCGGAGAGCCATTTTTGGGGTGGGTGATTGATTTCGTTTCCGTGTCAAAATGTGTGCCAGTTGTCATCCACAAACCACGCTATGATACGAACCTCATGTTGTTAAATAGAATGAATATGCTATTATGAACCCATATCATTATAGAGAGGCGAACTGCAATCACAGAGACGACACAGACCCTGGAAGCATCGTACAGTTCATGTCTGATGGCATTGATATACACAGCGCACATTCTACATACAAGGAGATCTTGCTCTGGTCCCCGTGACGGATACTCAGTCCACCATTCACGGTGGTGTCTCCGTGGGCTGGGAGGCCAGATTGCCCATACCAGCACTAGTCGTCGCCATGCGCATGGGCGGCTGGAAGGCCTTGAAGAGCCTTCTTGCCTGCAACTTGTTTTCTTCGTCCTCTGACGAACTGGACGGCGACGCTGACGACGACGACGATAACGACGATGCGGGAGACGAAACGGATCCGCGCGGGGAGCTCACCATGTCCACTGCCATCTTCTCTCGTGGCGCTGCCTTACTAGACAGCTCTGGCATGGTTGATGACGTATCCACCATGAGATTTGGTTTCTTATTCCCAGCAGCAAATGCACTGGTTGTGGTGGATACAGCTGCAGCCGACGATGATGGCACGTGGTGCTGTGATGCTGAGACGGACGGCAACGGCGACGTGGTCAGGGCGACGTTCTGGAGCGACTTGGTCACATTCCGCGTATCAATTGGCAGCAGATCCGCGACCGACTGCGGACTTGTCGAATTGGTGGAAAACAAGATGTCGTGGATACTTCCGGCCAGCTCACCGGAGACTCGGTTCATGATGGACGGGATGCTCATGGGCGTACGATGGATGTCTTGCGCCATGGATGCCGCCACGTCCTTGGCACTGAGACGACCACCAGCAGCGCCTGGCATCGCGAGTCCCGAGAGCGATGGCGTGCCACCGCTGGTGCCTTCCAGTGACAGCGGATCTTGACGCACTTGCTGCAGGATGATATAGTCGATGTACTCGTGGATGTATCGCTCCATGAACTGGCGCACTTGCACTTGCTGCTCCTGGTAGATCATCTGCGGGTGGATCGGTACATTGTTCTTGTTAAACCGCAGCAGACCACTGGTGGTCTCATTGGGACTACCAGTAGCTGTGGATGGCTCGGGATGCTGAAACAGAGATGGCGTGCTCGTGGATGGCGGTGGCTGCGATGGTGTGGCTGCCGTTCGTGACCGCTTGGCGGAACTCTCATCACGTGCTGAGGGCGTGGGACGGCTCGCTGGCTTCCGTTTGGTAGTGGGGCCACTTCCGCTCTCTGTCGGCGACTCGCTACTGTCGCTGCCATTGTCGCTGTCACACGACTGCGACGTCTTCATGGGATCCGACTCGTCCATCGAGCTGTTGCGGCTCACCTCGTAGCTGGGGGGCTCCACTTTGATCGTTGGCTCCATACTCACACTGTCCACACGTTGTCGTACCAAGTGCATGTCGTACGCGTCGTGTGCGGTTGCGCCCATTTGCGCCGCGTGTGGCTCCACGGAATCGCCCCGGTACTTCCAGCGAAACACGGGCTTGCGTGAGTTGGACAACTGCATCTTCTCAATGAGACCAACGCTCACGAGCACGTTGGCGACATCGTACAGGCGACGTATCTTGGCTGCAGATGTAACACCGTGTGAGTATTCAATGTGTGGATGTACCAAGCAGCTAAGAAAAAACTCACTTTTCAGTTGGCGGTCTTCTTCGTTCTCGCTGTCCTCCATCTGGATGAGCTGCTTCGCGGCTTGGTCCAGTGGGATAATACAATGGTCCTGCAACAAATAATAAATGGATAAGACCATGAATCTACCACGTTTAGAGAGAACGACGGTTAGAGAGAACGACGGCGTAGAGATCGTACCTTTTTCAGGAAGAGCTGCACAAACATTTGGCTCAGCTTAGACAGCGACTTGCCTCTTCGTCGATCTGAGAATGCCCACCAAGTCAGCGCCTTTGTTTCCTTTGCGAAGTTAATGGAGTGGATCATACCTTTGAAATTGTAGTCGTAGCTGTTGGCACCGGCACCTTCCTGGAGCAACATCTCGGCGTATTTTTTCTGCGATATTCCACCATTTCAAAAGTCAGTATAGTAGAAAGAGACTTCACAAACCAGGCGGTTAACATACTCTCATCGCCGAGGTCGACACGGCCAGCGCTCCAAGTCCGTGCCAGTTGTACAGATTCTTGCTCTTGCGGCTCACGAGATGGATGCTCTCGAGAATGTTGACAATATCGTAAATACGCCTTCGCTCCACACCTAACGCACACCACAACGATGAGCTGGCTGGTTCGGAAGCTCCACCCTAGCAAAGAGAAAACCAAAGACGCACCGAGCTCAGTCGCAGCCCGATCAAGACAGATCTCGGTCACTTGGTCCGACCGGTAGAGTTTCAAAAAGCTAAATCACAAGTATCAGCATTTGGTCAGATCACTTGAATCACGCAGCAGATCAGAGAGGCGACACTCACTTTTCGCAGAGCAACCCGAGCGACTTCTCCTTGCGGTTGTACTCGCGGAAGGGCGCGAACCCCCCGTCGGCGTCGATCTCATTGGCGATGCCTGACTGTTGGTCGCTGGGGCCGTTCATGTCTTCATCTCTACCCCCATCAAGCGACGTACGGTCAAGACCATCAGCACTTGTTGATTCGCGCTTGATCTCGTCGATTTCGCCGTCTTCTTTTGAATCTTCTGTGATCTTGGCCATCTTCTGGGCTGCAGAACTGGGCTTGCGCGGCGCCTTGCGCACGTACTTGCGCTTGGCTTTGACGCCCGGCACTGGTGGATGCGCTGGCAGACGCATGCCCTGGAGCGCCTTCTCGGTCTCGGTCTTATCACTCGTAGAGGATGTAAAGAGATGCATCATGGCAGCGGCGGCCTCGGTGCGGTTCGGACTCGGCTGATGAAGTGCGCGCTCCTCGCGCAATTTCTTCTGGACAGTGGCAAGACCGGATTGTGATTAGACATTGGGATCAATGGCGCAAATACTGAGTATTTTCACTCACAATCGCAGTCGTGGCGGGTGTCGCGGGAGTAGTGGGCGCGTGTGTGGGTGGCCGCATGCGTCGCAACGGACTCGCGTGCGTGTGGTGATGCGGCGGCGGCAGCGCGTGGTCGCGGAACGACGACATGGCTGGGGGTTCTCTTCCGTTCTATGTCAACCGCTGAGTCAGTGCACGCAATATAGGAAACACGTCATCGACGTGATCAGACGCAAACTCACTCACAGTGTAACGGTCTCCGATAGTCTCCGATTAAGCGGGGAGTGGGGATAAGACGCCAACGTGGGAGGCGACGATTCGTGTGGGGCAATGCAGGAGGTGATGAGGAGTTTGAGTGGGGAGGGGGGGCTATGCACACGCGCAGTGACCGCGATAGATACAGTAACAGCAGCGTCTCGGATCGTAACGGTTCCCCCGAGGTTTGGTTGTCTGTCACTGTCGTTGGCGCGCGTTTTGGAGCGGTTTGCGGAGCTGCTCGGGTTTTGATTTGCTATGCCTGGCGCGTGATTTTGAATTTCGGAACTGGCGCGAGACTCATTTCAGCCAATCAGACGCACGCTGGCGTCACTCCCACTCCCGCCAATTTCGAAAAACTGTACATTCGCGCGACATTGTAATCAAATTCAAACAATACCGCGTGCTGATTGGCGGAATGCAAACGCACATCAAATGGCAGAGTCCTCTATTAAGGTAAATACGGTAAACGTTTCGCTGGGATCACTTCAGAGCTTGCGAAGACTGGCGGGAATGGGCATCTCCCGAAACATGACCTGAACGAGTTGGCGCGCATAGAGCGCGAGCGGGCCGCAGCCTAGCCATGCAACGTAGTCTAGTACAATGAGTCCATAAGGAACGTCCAATACACCGTCCAACTTGAGTGCTAAAAGCGCCAGGGACACGATCGGTAGATGCTGTTGGTAGTACGATGTCCACGAGGCCCCGTCGCTGTTGGATGGGGACCGTCGTAAATTAGCGGTCCTTGGTCCCACACGTCCATACACCCTTCTGTACAGTTCTTGTTGGATTGATGAGATCGTGAGTGATGACCAGACCAACATGGCGAATGGCGCAACCACCACAACCCAAGGGATCGAAGCCACCATAGTCGTTTTAAAAACCGAGAACGAGCTCGAAGCAAATGCGCAAGCCATAGGCATCATCACTTGAGCGCGTCTCAACTTTGTCGCTTGCTTCAGGTTATGAGCTGCTAAGCCAGTGCTTGCCCACACCAAAATGACCGCTAGGTGAGGTGTCGCGAGGTAGCCGTCTGCGAAGAGATGGCAAGCCAGGGGTACGACACTGACCACGACGGATGCGCCGGCAAGTGCGATGACCTTGTAGCCGACATCGGCGTTCCAGACCACGCATTTGGCGACGGACGTGATCCCGCCGTAGCTGATGCACTTCTTGAGAGGAGAGTGTGGAGAAGAGATGGTTGCCAGCAGCGTCATTCGCACCAACACAAACATCACAGTGAGGAAGCCGAGACCGTAGATGCTGCCAAACACTTGGGTCCAGCTGATCGCAAGCCAGCCGTCCGCTTTCAACACGAGCAGCACCGGAAACACCGCGAATGTCGACACCAATGCGAAAAACCCGGCGAGCGAAAAGTAGATTTCGTCCAGAAAATCAACGTAGAGCTTCAAATTGGCCAGCGCGTGCTGCTTCTCCTGCTGCCAGCGACTCGCGTAGTCAGCTTTGCCGCCATCGATGCCAAACTCTCGCTTGCAAAGACGTTTCCACAGTAAATCAGTTGAAGAAAGTTTCCGCCACGCAGAGTACGTCTGAGCGCACTTGGACAGCGAAACGGCGTCCAAATAGTCGAGAAGATGGAGCGTCGCTTCGTGTGGGAGCTGCAGCGCATGGCTGTAGACAGTGGAGACGCCGCTGCCATGGCTGTGGATATGGCTTGTAGCATGCGCTTGCGTTTTCATTTTCCTGATGGTTTACGATGAAAAAAATTTCAAGCGAAACCCAACTGGTGGTTTCCGCTTCAAGTACGATCATCACTCTGGTGTGACTGTTCGGGACCATAAACAAGGAATGCTCAGGAACTAGTCCCGTATTCATCATTTGATTTCGGGACTGATGGTCCAACGCCACGACCATCACTCTGCATCAACAGTCCTCGCATTCTGTTCTGCCGCTGTCATCGCCACCAAGACAACGCGGCAACCGCGATGGTCACGCTCAGGCGTAAGCGGCGCTCTTCTACGTTTACATCTGCGTCAAGCATGGAGGTGGAGAGAGACCCCAGCGCTATTCCAGGCAAGCCGTTTCTAGAGCATCTACATCGTGTTCTAGACACCAGCAGCTCCGCCGAGAAGGTGAAGGTTGGTGCGCCGACGGAAAGTGGCGTTCGAACCCGCCGATTAACATCGACACGGCGTCTTTTCACGACCCATCAAGATGGTTCATCAACGCGCCCGCTCGTGGTAGATGCAGCGTGCTTGTGTTATCTGCAGCAGCTCTTCCGCGCGATGCTCACACCGACCACAAGCCCCCACTCGGCGCTGACCACGCAGTGGCGACTCAACGCCGCATTTACGCAGCAGCTGAGCGCGGATCCACAAGGTGCAGAAGTATCCAATCTGGGTGTCGCCAGTCCGGAGCGAATACTTCAACTCGCTGGGCGATTGCTGGAAGTCGACGCTCTCCACATCACGACGTCGCTTTCAGACGTGGCACTTTCCGCTCCATCCGACTGCGATTTGGCCTTGTTTCCAAAGCTCACTCGGCTCCATCTCACTGGTGTCGACCTACGAAGTATTCATGGACTCGTGCATATCGCAAGCAGCCTCACAGTACGCCGCACACATCTTCTCTACGAGTATATATACTCAATTGGTTCGGTTGCTAATTTATTTTCCTATTTTGTGGATCAGCAACTGCGGTACTCGAGCCAATCCATCGACTCGCTTGCGTCGCTTCTCCTGCTTGACGATCCGTGCGCCACATGGCGTAATCTCCGCTCACTGTGTGTCGACAATGCGCAGCTTCGTACCATCGATACGGCCTTGGCCACCCGCGCACCGAATCTGGAGACGGTCGTGTTCAGCAACAACCAGCTCCAGCATCTTGGAGATTTGGCTTCATGCCAGTGGTTATCTGCCGTTGATCTCTCGCACAACCAAATCCACTCGCTGACGATCGTAGAGGGAACGCTTGAGCGCGTGCGTGTGCTGAATCTCTCGCACAATTCGATCAGCTCGCTCGATGGTCTGCGCCATCTACGCCTCGTGGAAGTGCTCGATCTCAGCCACAATCGCATCATGGCACTCGACCAGATCCAGACACTGGCGCCGCTGCAGCGTCTACACTCACTAGGCCTTGTGGGGAATCCGGTGTCGACAGCTCCTGCCTACCGTCAGTTCATCCGCAGCCATCTGAGTGGTGTCGTCTTGCTGGACGATTTGCCGTGGGATTGCCAAGACCTGAACGTGTTTGCTGGAGACCAGGAATCAACAGCGCCTAGTACTGAACGGCCAACGAGTCAAGATGTCGCACACGACCCTCACACCGCTGTACAGCAAAAGCCCATGCCCATCGACGCGTGGTGGATCGTGCGTGGTGTCGTTTGCTCGTGTCTCGTCATTGGATTCGCACAAGTCGTCGTGTCGACTGTGTGGTCACGTGATCCCGAAGCGGAGCAACTCACGCTGTGGCTTGTGTGCGCTATGGTGGTGCTTGGTGGCGTGTCGCTACTGGTGTCAGTCGTAGCCTCGTGGCTGTGTAATGCGTGGCTCTTTCGGTCGACCGGTTTCACAGCTTCGCATTCGCTCACAGGAGAGAACCGCTGTGTGAAGAAACCGTCTATTCGCTCGCTTTCTCGTGCGTTTTCCTGCAACTTCGACACTGCGACACAGGCGGCGTTGCTCACGGATAGCCTCTCGGCGTTTCAGCTGGAAGAGTTTGCAGTTGCACTGGATGAAGCCGTGTACGCCGGTGACGATGTGGACCTGAATCACTTGGTGCATGTTTGTCGGTATCTCAAGATCTGTCTCGCGAACTGGAGCAGCTGTGATGGCAGTGGGTGTGGCTTTGCCTGGCGTAGACTGGATCGTGCTGTGGCCACATTCCAGCTAGGCACGACGTTGATAGACGATGCAGAACTGGTGCGTGATCGACTCAGTTCGACAGTGACGCGGACACTCGACGCCTCACAGTCGTCGCAGTCATCCGCCACTGCCCTGGCCAAGGTCGTACCAGTGATTCGTCTTTGTGGGATCGTTCTCTCATCGCTCCGTGAGGATAGCTCTCTACCGCAAGTGCTTTGCCACGCATACGTTGAAGTCTTTGCGTCGCAGCATAGCTGGTGGCGCCAGCGAGCGGTGGAAGCCTCAATCACTAACAAAGCCCCCACAACAGAAGCAGTTCTGGAATGGCTGCGTTCTACGGAAAGCCCCAGTCACGACCAACAGCGTCTCCTCGCAGTCATCCGACAGTGTGGTGAGCGGTTGGGTTTGCTCCATGATACACTCAGGGACCTGGTAGACGAGCACGAGCACTCCTTCAGGGCAGGTTGAAGAACTTCACCGTGCTTAGTATGGGAGGTGAGCACAGCACAACGATGTATTGTGTACCGATGCCTTTTTGCGCGATGAGCCGATACGCCCCGAAGTATGATTCGACTACCGACGCTGTGGAGAATGCAGGAGAATGCAGGTTACGACGCCGTGGAAAACCAAGGGTACGACACTCCGCTCGACGACTCGATGTTTGCCAATGGCTACCAAGTGCTCGTCAACGGCGGCTACACGGTCTTTGAGAACGCCGGCTACGAACAAGTCTTCCTGAACGCCTGTGTCCAGCTGCTGCCAGAGCTGGAGCCAGCGTTCTTGCGCCAGAAGATGGCCGCGGCCCTTGCTCCATCGATCGGCAAGCCGAGTCTCTGGAGAAATGTCGCCGATGTTTGCATTGGGCTTGTCCAAGTGGTCGCGGGCGTCGTGGTGCTCATCGTCGCGCTCATCGGCGGCGGCGTCAGCTGCGTGTTGTACTCGATCTCTGCTGGCGAATCGTTTGACTGGAAAGACTTTGGCAAAAGCCTAGCGGTCGGAGTGGCCACGGGCGCCGTGAGTGGCGGCGTTGGCTTCAAAGCCGCCGAGGCGATTGGCCAGGGCGCCATCGCCACTGTACGCGCTGGCATGGCTGTCGGCGCGGCTGCTGGCGTGGTGTCGGGTGCCGTGGGCAGCGTTGTCAAGCAGGCGCTGGACTTGGTGGACGGAACAACCGACACTTTCGATGTCGTGGATGTGCTGCTGTGTGCCACGAAAGGAGCGATCATCGGTGGGTGCGTGGGCGGCGTGTCGGTTAAGTTGGGGCTCGCGGGCAACACCAACAACAGAGCACCAGTGGGCAAAGCTGAAGCCATGACCAAGGTCCAGGCGTTCACGCGGCTGGTCTCGAAAGTGAGCGTTGGCGGCGCGGCGGGCGCCGGTGGCCAGATGCTGGAGAACGCGTTCCGTGGAGATCCGGCATTTGAAAATGTCGTGAACGGACTGGTCATTGGCGCGACGGTAGCCGGCACGATGTATCTGCTAGAGAATGGCGTCAAGCTTTCCATGCGTCGCGTGCAAGCACAAGCACAAGCTCAAGCTCAAGGGGCGTTGACGCTGGAAGAAGAGACTCGGCGCGCCGTGGCCCAGGCCGAGCAACGGCTCGCCAACCGTGAGCGCATCCGCGCGCACTTTGAAGACGCAGCCACAGGCAGACGTGTGCCCGACAGCACGCTTCGGAATACGCAGTTTCGCTCGGACAACCTTCACGCCCACGTGGCAGGACCCGATCTCGTGGTGGATGGCGTCGAGTACTTCCACGTCGGATACCGAGGCATGTCGCAGCAAGCGTACGACGCCGCAGTGGCCAATGGCCACGCGCCTGTCAATACAGGCGGCGCTCGCAGCAGGCGCCTTCAATGTCGCCATTGTCGCTTACTGTGCCAGTGACCATTGTCATGCAAGACAACTACGTCCGTTTCTTAGCACGGCCACTTTGCCAACGACGTGTGAGGCACCCACCCACCTACCGCTTGGCGCGTGGCGGACAGAGCGTGTACTCGTTGTAGGCACACGTGGCACTGCTGAGCTCGTGGCCGCCCAAGCCAAGCTGCCATCCGTAGGAGCAATGCTGCCTGGTGAATAACCAAAACGTGAAGCGGCCATTACTGTAGATGTTGTACCAGACAGAGGCCAACGGGCGACTACGAACAAACAAGATACTGCAGCACAGTGAGTATGGGGGGGGGGGGGGTACCTGTACACGCGAGGCGCATGCTGATGTTGTACATGGTGAAGTCATGTTTACCTCAACGAACGAGCTTGAATTAGTTTCGTGATTCCATCTGGCTCTAAAAAGACAAAATATATTACAGTAGTAGACAATACTAGCTCATGCTAATATGTTTTTTTGTCAGCATTTGGCGGGAAATCGCGAATGAACAGTGAACATGCCGCTGCCGCGCCGATCGCCACCTCCTCCGTCCGCTAGCGGCAGTGGGAACGGTAACAAGCGAAGCCGTACGAACGACTCCTCAGCGACCCAGCAGAGCGCCTCCTCCAGCTTGCTCAGTGTCGCTAGCGCCGTATGGAGTCAGTACTTTCCGACAGACCACCACATTGGTGTGAAGCGAGCGGACGACATCCACGACACCAAGTTCTACTCGCTCGTAGACGACAGCGAAGGCCGCTTCCAGGCCGCGAATGCTTTCCGTGGATGCTTTCGCGACCCGAACCAGTGGCAGCCGCTCCTGCAGCATGTACGTACGTAGGATGGTCGACTGAAGATGGCGCGAATGGCGATCGCTCATCATCTCTTGTTTCTCTTTTTGTTTTGTCCCGCATCCGCAGTACGACCTCACGCAGCCCGAGTTGAGTGTCGTGTGGCTACACTATGGCGAATTGATGCGGTGTACGACGCTTTTCCCTGAATTTGAGTCGGTCTTCCACGAAAACGTCGACGACGTCATCAATTGTCTGGGTATGGCACTGTGTCTAGTGCGCCATGAGCTGCGCCTCGAACTTGAAGATTCTCCAGGACGGCAACGCAATCTACAAGTGGACCACACCAAGATCAACGTCCGTCTCCACGGCGTCACGCCCGTGCTGCCCATTGCAGCACTCAAGGCCGACGTGGTGAACCAATTCGTGAGTATCACGGGCACAGTCGTGCGAGTGAGCGCCATCAAGCCGCTCGTGAGACGCTGTGATTTCGTGTGCGCCAAGTGCAACGAAGTCACGCCCAAGTATTTCCCAGAGGGAAACTACATCGCTCCGTCCAAGTGCGACCACTCACCGTGCCGAAGCAAGACGCTCGTGCCCAACCGGTCGACAGTCGAGACAGTCGACTACCAGAAAATCAAGTGAGTGGTTTAAAAAAGAGGGCTATCAGTCGTGTTGCTTCAGATTGTACTCATGCTGGAGCTTTTGTTTATGGACAGAGTTCAGGAAATGGAGAGCAACGACGCTGGGCCGGGACGGATCCCACGGATGGTGAGAGTTTATCACTGCGACCTATACTTGAAGATAAATGTGTCCACTGACGACTTGGGCTCTGGTCCCACTGGCTGTCTGTAGATTGAAGTCGAGCTGTATGAAGATCTCGTGGACTCGTGTATCCCTGGAAACGTGGTCACGATCTCGGGCATCGTCAAGAGCATCAACTCGGAGATCCACGGCGGACGCTACGGCAAGCGCGCGCAGGCCAACAGTCTGTATATCCTGTACATGTGCGCCAACTCGGTGGAAAACTCGACCAAGAGCGACGCGACCAAAGAACAAGTGGCCGACGTCGATTTTTCCAAAGAAGATCTGGAACAGATCAGTGATATCTTGAGCCAGGGCAACGTGTTTGATCGGCTCGTGCACTCGCTGTGTCCGGGAATCTACCGGAACGATATCGTCAAAGCAGGGCTCGTGCTCGCGTTGTTTGGCGGAACAAGAAACCCGGAAGAAAAAGAAGCCGCGTGCTTTACGCGAGCTGATTCGCACGTGCTGGTCGTGGGTGATCCCGGACTGGGCAAGTCGCAAATGCTGCGAGCTGTGGCCGCGGTCGCGCCGCGTGCAGTGTACGTCGGTGGTAATACGACCACGACCACGGGACTCACGGTCACAATGGTCAAAGATTCCTCGGGTGACTACGGACTGGAGGCCGGTGCATTGGTGCTCGCTGACCAGGGCGTGTGCTGCATTGACGAGTTTGACAAGATGGGCATCGACTACCAGGCGCTGCTGGAGGCGATGGAGCAGCAGAGTATCAGTATCGCCAAGGCCGGCATCGTCTGTAATCTGAATGCGAGAACGTCGGTCATCGCCGCGGCGAATCCAAGTGGCGGCCACTACAACCGCAGTCGGTCCGTGGGCGAGAACCTCAAGATGAAAGCCGCGCTTTTGTCGCGGTTTGACTTGGTGTTTATTCTGCTGGACCGACCCGACGAAGAGCGCGACCGGTTGCTGTCAGAGCACGTGATGAATGTGCACTCGCGCGACAAGAAGCAGCGCCAGCGACCGCAAAAGCGGCAGCGAACGGCGTGGAGTAGTGGCAGTGGCAGTAGTAGTACCATGGGAGCCAGCTACGATGGTCATGATCACGGAGCAGCCGAAGAAGAGCCGCCGCACCGCATGCTGTCGCACCGACTCGTGCAATGCGCGTACGAGTACACGACGAACCCGATCCCGATCTATTTCATGCGCAAGTTCATCTCGTACGCCAAGCGGTACGTGCACCCGCGGCTCTCGAGCGACGCCGCGGCGCTGCTGCAGCGCAAGTACTTGGAGATGCGCAACGCCGGCGACAGCCACTTGAATCCGTCCGACACGATCCCCATCACGACGCGGCAACTCGAGTCGCTGATCCGACTCGCACAGGCGCGCGCCAAGGCCGAGTTTGCCGAGATCGTCACGGTCGAGCACGCGCAGGACGTGGTGGATATCATGCAAGAGTGTTTGCTGGACACGCTGATCACGGACGACGGGAATCTGGATTTTGGACGCAGCGGCGGCATGAGTCTGTCGAAGAAAGTCAAGGCGTACGTGGCGCGGCTCATGAAAGCCACGGAGCGGCGCAACACGTCGATCTTCTCATTTGACGATTTGTTGGAAGTCGCCAACAGTATGGCGCTGCAAGTGGACGACTTTCGCGACTTTGTCGACATTCTCAACAACGAATGCTACCTGCTCAAGAAAGGTCCACGGCTCTACAAAGTGCAAGTGTCGTCGTATTCGCAAATGGGGTGAGACTACTACGCTAGTAGTACACTAGTCGTATACGGCAAGATGGCATTGTATTGATTGGCGTGTTTTGTTTCTCGTCTACATACCTACTTGTGCTGCTGCGCCAGCTTCTCGCGACGGCGCTGCACTTCACCGTCGTACACTTCCTGCGGCTTCTCGGACGAAAACAGATCGTGGCCGGCCTTGGTCTCTATTGAAGCGGCAACACACACACAGCAGCAAAACCAAACCACCACAGAGTCAGTCATCCCGTCCCAGATCCAAAGTACTCACTACGCAACGCGGCAACACGCACTTCTCGTGACGGGGATGGCGCAGATGCCGAGGCACACCAGCGTGCCAAATGCGACCTTGCCTCCCTGGCTGAATGGCAGCTTCTCCAGCAGCGTGTTGAGCATCGTGTCTTTCTTGATCGACTTTCGACTGTTGATCTCTTGATGTGGGTGTCTGTCAGTGGCCGGCCCACCAACCTGGTGATCGAGTCACGGTCCACAAAGAAACGCATGACGTATATGTAAGATTTCTAAATCAGGAGTGATGGTCTTTCTGTCGCATTTTGTGAATCACACAAATTGTGATTACTAGTATAGTACACATTATGTGCCATCAGAGCGGACCATTACATTATGTATTCCGGTTCACGGCATTTTACAAGGGATGGTTCGACTATTACCACGCTGCTGCTGCTATACCACGTTGCTGCTGCTATGCCGCGTCCGGTAAGACCTGCAGTGCGAGTTCGAGCCGGACTTTGTGGGCGTTTGCGTGCCGATCTCGTGGAAGGGGAGAAGCAATTGAGGCTGGTCGACTCAAACCTAGGCATGGATGAAATTGGTGCCATCCTTGGCTTGGACCACAGCACGTACATGCGATCGAGCATTTCAAACGCGTTGCGATATGAATAAGAGTTATATCCAATGTCAATCGAATGTTCAGAAGAGTCGATCGATTTGACCGTCAGATTCTGCCGGTCGCGCTCCCAGTGGGCATGCCTTCGCCCCGCAAACTGAGCCCCCAACAAGGATATGACTTACGGCTACGGCGGCAAAACCAAAGAGACGGGCTGAGACTCCCAGCCAGTCTGAGAGGACCCCAAGTTGATCCGTGATCGTTCTCATCTTGTTCTCCCAGCAAGAGATCGATCTCTCGTTCATCTGGGCCGTACGACGAAGATATCGTCTTCAGACCAACATCTGCCACGGACAATACAGTGCAGTCCACTGTGGACTCTACAGTATCCAACGCATCTTGGCGCGGGAGTGAAGAAGACTGCGGAAACATTCTGCACAGCGCCGCACATTAGCGTTGGAGGTGTATGCACTTACTGGTTATGTACACTGTACTGTACGTTTGAGGATTGAAAAGCACAAGAAACGCGACGGACTCGCTGTAGAGTTCTGTTCCCTCTCCCCCATCGTTATGAGCTATTTGTGGTTGAAGCACTTTCCCACCCAAGTGATCTTGTGGACGGAGAACAAAGCCGGAAAGCGTTGATGTTCCATGGAAAAATGCGATGAGAAGGTGAATTCTCAGGGGAGATGGCCTTAGTTCCACTTCAACTCGTGCGCCAACTGAAACGGTTGGCGGTGACCCGGGCCAACACCACAACCCGTTCCCCAAATATCATACATGATCGATTTAAATAAAAGTTTGGCAAACTATGAGCTGCTTCGTTCATATGACTTGAAAAAGCCAAAGTGACCGTATGTATATGTGGATATCGGGGGGGGGGGGGGGGGGGGGGGGGGAG